>JAOPHQ010002341.1:0-2500 GCA_030340625.1 Merluccius polli
GGCGGCGGCAGGGGGAGGAGGAGGGGAGAGGGGAGGAGGAGGTGGCAGCAGCTCGGGGACGGTGACTCCCTCGGACCTACGGGGGCGAGCGAGCAGCGAGTTCGACTGGGACGACACGTCCCGGGAGAGCAGCGAGGCCAGCAGCAGCCGAGGAGACTCCAGACCCCGGCTGGTCCTCCCGGCCCTCCTCCCCCACGACCTGTCCTCCCGCTTCGACATGGACGAGTGTGAGGCCGCCACCATGCTGGTGTCACTGGGCAGCTCTCGCTCCTGCACCCCATCTTTTTCCCCTGTCTCCAACCAGTCGCCGTTCTCTCCCACTCCGTCCCCCTCCCCATCTCCGCTGTTCGGCTTCCGGCCCGCCAACTTCTCCCCCATCACCGCCTCCCCTGTGCTCCCTCATCGGAGGCACCGGCAGCCCAGTGGGACTGGGGGAGGAGGAGGGGGTAAAGCTAGTGCAGGTGGGGCTGGCGAGCGGGAGAGACACGCTTCAGGGCTCCAGCCTTCATTCCATGCCAACCTGACCTTCACGGTCCCCACGAGCACGGCTCCTGGGAAACGGAAGTCGGACGCCCCACCTCCGCCGCCACCTCCCTCGCATCACCACGACTACACCCCCAAGACAGAGCTGGAGCAGGGGGACCTCAACAACTCCTTCCGGGTGCTGTCCCCCCCGACACAGGGCTCCTACTCCCGCACCCAGACGCCCACCTCCTCCCGCACCCAGACTCCCACCTCCTCTTCCCGTCACCGTGGAGCCAGCACCCCCTCCTCCAGTCGACCCCCGTCCTCCACAGCCTCCTCCCCGCCTCCTCTTCTGATCTCCCCCGTCCCCCCTTCCCCTCTGCCCCCCGACGGAGGGCCTCGCAGGGTGCTCCCCGTCTCCCAACAGGCCCTCAGGGACTCTCCGGTCATCGTGAGGAACCCTGAAGTGCCGCTGGCCAAGTTCACAGAGTGTCCTGTGGGCAGGGGGGGAGGCGGGGCCGAAGGCGCACCAAAGACCCCTAAAGACCCGTGCCTCCCGCCCTTCAACCCACAGCCCATCGCGGGTCTCCAGGTCCCCGTCCCCATTAACGCAGCCACAGCCACCGTCACCAACGGGACGGTTCTCCTGCAGAGCCCGGCTCAGACGCTGGTGCTGGTCTCCCCCGCGCCAAACTCCCTGCCCCCCGGTGGCTCCACCGCTAATCCCATACAGACTCTGTCGATCACCGTCAACACAACCGCCGCCGCCCCGACCCCCGGGAGCACAGCCAGCCTGGCGGGGAAAGAGCCAGACCGGGCCACAGCGTTTGGGGCAGAGGTCCAGCAGCCTGTCCCCTGCCACCCCTCTCCCACAGCCCTGCTGCCCCTCATCCTGCCAGCCGAAAACCTGCACCCCGCACCCCGAAAGGACATCATCATAGGACGCCCCGGCACGGGTGAGTTCACATTGGTTTATACAGGCGAGAGGTGATCGTTTGACTGTTTTGATTGTATTATTGGTTCATACAGGGGAACGTTTGTATTGGTTCATACAGGTGATCATTTGGATTGATTGATACAGGTGATCATTTATATTGGTTCATACAGGTGATCATTTGGATTGATTCATACAGGTGATCATTTGTATTGGTTCATACAGGGGAAAGTTTGTATTGGTTCATACAGGTGATCATTTTTATTGGTTCATACAGGTGATCATTTGCATTAGTTCATACAGGTGATCATGTGTATTATTTTATAACGGTGAGAGATTGTATTGATTTGCACTGGATAGAGTTTGTAGGTTATACAAGGGAGAGATTGTATTGATTTATGCAGGTGAGAGTTCATATTGGTTCATACACTGGAGAGATCGTGGTGGTTGTACAGGTGAGACTGTATTTGTGTGTTTGCCGACGAAGGGGCTGAGTTATGAGTTCAGTGATCAAAGGGGAATATCGAGCGTGATCTGTTTTTGAAAACAAGTTTTGAAATATTTTAAGGAAAACGAGTTCCGCAGTCGGAAGAAACACATCATGCTTTGTAGTTTGTTTGGGCATAATTAAATTGATTGAAGCTATTTCAAAGAAAAATTAAAGAAAGGTCCTTTTCAATGATTTAATTTTCTTTCGCTTGGATTTCTGTTAATCTGTTATTCATAATATTTTTTAAAAATCCTATATAAAAAAGTTTTATTTATTCTCTTATTCTCTTAAATTGTATATACAAATACATGGAAAATAATGTTGCTGTACTGAGAGCGTTTCCTCATGTTATGCTCTGTTTTGGAACAGGAAACACAGAGGGAAGGAATTTGTTTCCAACACAATAGTTCATAAAATGCCGAGAGGCTCCTAAATAGGGTTAAATAAATTAGAAATACGCAATCTTGTTATACTATAAAATATATATTTCACCACAGACTTTATAAAATATATACACTCAACAATTCACGGTGGTTATTCTAAGTGTAAGACGGGTTATGATGAATAGAGGTGGTGTTGAAGAGGCAGGTAGTGATGCTGGCGGCGTAGCT
>JAOPHQ010002341.1:5000-103883 GCA_030340625.1 Merluccius polli
TGAATGACGAATTTAACTCATGAAAAGAATGGCACCATTTTAAGGGAGTGATACCCATGCTTGTTTAAGAGGTCTATTTTGAAGAAAGTTCAGGGGCGTGCACGTGTGGGTGCTTCCTGTAGAGTGAGGGTGTGAGTGCTTGCATGTGCCCGTGGGAGAGTGTGTCATAGACGGATTTGTGTTTGCGTAGGTCTCTGTATATCTCAGCCAGTGATGGTTTGTATAGCCCACTCTACTCTTATGTTTCATTCGTCGGTTTGGCTATTTTGTGCACATTTGATCAAAACGTGTGAAATGCAACATTGCAAACTTCGGGAGCCACTGTCTGCTATGGGGGCAGAACATCTTGGATGTATTATAAATGAAATATAAATACAGCATTATGTCTGCTGAAATAGTGTGGCCATTTTGTGACCTTGGAAGTATGTTTCATGTATTTCACAGTGTGTATCGTGAGTGTGTGTGCTTGATGTTACCGTAGTACAACAATGAAGAAGAACATATGAATATGGGGCTTTACAGACTAATGTGGAAGACGAGAGTAATGCATCAGATTCAATTAATTCAGGGATAAAGAACTGAGCCTAATGTTCTCGTATCTCTAGTAAAATATACTGTGGATAAAGTGTTTCATATTTGTATTTACTCTTTTGGCCCAGTAAAGCTCCTCTACCATGCCAGTGAGTGAGAGCAACATACATTCACACCTTTTTCATCGGAGATAGAGGAAGCCGTTGCTGTGAAGGGGAATGTCAGCTCACTGAGCCCAGAGACCTACAGTACTATAGTGTGTATTCTGTTGTGTGTTGGATGTAGAAGGCTATGTGGTGTGCGTGATGTATGATGTGTATTGTGTTTGTGGTGTGTGATGTACTGGAGTGTGTATTCTGTATTGTGTTTAATGTGTGGTGTATGATGTACGATGTGTATTGTGTGTATTGTGTTTTTGATGCACTAGAGTGTGTGTGGCATATATTGCCTACTAGAATATGTGGTGTGTATGATTTACTTGAGTATGCATTTTGCATGATGTACTAGAGTGCATTACGTATCACGTACTAGAGTGTGTGTGGTCGGTGTGTATGTTGTACTAGAGTGTGTATTGTGTGTGATGTACTGAGTAAGTCATGTGTGAGGTACTAGAGTGCAGATGTATGATATTTGATGTAGTAGAGTGTGTGGTGGTGTGTATGATGTGCTAGACTATGTTGGTTGGTTGTTACTAGAGTGTATTGCATGTGTTGTACTATAGTATGTGTGACATGTACTAACTAGTACGAGTATATGTGTGTGTGTGTGTGTGTGTGTGTGTGTGTGTGTGTGTGTGTGTGTGTGTGTGTGTGTGTGTGTGTGTATAATGCACATTTGGGTATGTGGTGTATGATGAACCAGAGTGTGTATTGTGTGTGTGTTGTGCTATAGAGTGTGTGTAGTGTGTATAATGCACGCTAGGTTATGTGGGGTATGATGGACTAGAGTGTGTGTTGTGTGTGTTGTACTAGAGTGTGTATTGCGTGTGTTGTTGTACTAGAGTGTGTATTGTGTGTTGTACTAGGTTGTGTATTGCGTGTGTTGTTGTACTACAGTGTGTATTGTGTGTGTTGTACTAGAGTGTTTATTGTGTGTTGTAGAGTGTGTATTGCATGTGTTGTACTAGAGTGTGTATTGCATGTGTTGTACTAGAGTGTGTATAGTGTGTGTTGTGTGTGTTGTACTAGAGTGTGTATTGCATGTGTTGTTGTACTAGAGTGTGTATTGCGTGTGTTGTTGTACTAGAGTGTGTATTGTGTGTGTTGTACTAGAGTGTGTAATGTATTGTGTGTGTGTTGTACGAGAGTGTGTATTGTGTGTGTTGTACTAGAGTGTGTATTGTGTGTGTTGTACTAGAGTGTGTATTGTGTGTGTTGTACTAGAGTGTGTATTGCATGTGTTGTACTAGAGTGTGTATTGTGTGTGTTGTACTAGAGTGTGTATTGTGTGTGTTGTACTAGAGTGTGTATTGCATGTGTTGTACTAGAGTGTGTATTGTGTGTGTTGTACTAGAGCGTGTATTGTGTGTGTTGTACTAGAGTGTGTATTGTGTGTGTTGTACTAGAGTGTGTATTGCATGTGTTGTACTAGAGTGTGTATTGTGTGTGTTGTACTAGAGCGTGTATTGTGTGTGTTCTACTAGAGTGTGTATTGCATGTGTTGTACTAGAGTGTGTATTGTGTGTGTTGTACTAGAGCGTGTATTGTGTGTGTTGTACTAGAGCGTGTATTGTGTGTTGTACTAGAGTGTGTATTGTGTGTGTTGTACTAGAGTGTGTATTGTGTGTGTTGTACTAGAGTGTGTATTGTGTGTGTTACTAGAGGCTGTATTGTCTTTGATGTACTAGACTAGGTAGAATGGCGTGTTAGCCACAAGGTGAACGACAAGATTGTTTTTAATGCCGTCACATGTGTGTGTGCAATATGCCTTGTGTGTATGTGAGAGAGTAACCAAGCGTCAATCATCAAGAACCGGATATGATGTGTGAGCCAAATGTCTGTTGCCATGGCAACAAAGCAAACAGCACACATCGAAACTCACATTGGAATAGCCCACGCGTAACAGAATATTCACAAACAGAAACTGTTGCGCTGTGTGTGTGTGTGTGTGTTTGTGCGTGTGTGTGTGTATGTGTGTGTGTACGCGCATGCGCGTGGGTGCCCTTGCGTGCGTGTGCCCGTGCGTGCGTGCGTGCGTGTATGCCCGCCCAAGTTTCTTTACTGTATAAGTGAAGAATTGTTTTTTTTAATCAGTTTTGAATTCAATTATTCACGTTAATGTTATTGCTATCAAGTCATCATTACAGTTCTACCCCATCGTCTTGACTTGCCTGACTCTGCGAGGAGGGCGGTGAGGGTGACTGTGTTGTACTTTATGCAAGAGCCACAGATCTTCTCTTTGCTGCCAAACCCCATAATGAGTGGGCAGAAAAGGACTTCAGATAAAGATGAATCGAAAAATCACAGGTTCATCCATGACGGCGGCTGAGGCTTTCTATCGTAAAGCAGGGCATGTGTGGTGTTACCCTGGATCACTCCGCATCCTGCCCGGACTGGTTTTCCGTTTGTTTTGCAGGAAATCATTGTGACGATTTTTTGTTTGGTAGTAAATTTGATAGCACATTTGGAATCCAATTCCAGTTATTTCAGTGACTGTCAATTTGGTTCAGTGAAATACTTTTTTTAACAATGTAACATTAATCTACATGGAAAAAAGGTTGTGAGATGAACTCAACACAACGTCTCACACACACACACACACACACACACACACACATAAAACCGGTCACGCTCATTGACACGAGCACGCTCTTCTCACCGTGTGACTTTGCGCTCCGTGACCCATCTCTTTTGATCTCTTTGTATACCTCTTTTTTTTCTTGAAAAACAGTCTCAAAACAGTCTAACCAACACATTTGCGTGTTAACCCTTCGCTCCATCGCACTGCAGTGGTACGTTACAAACCCCCCCCCGCCAACATCATCATCCACCGACACCTCCACCCACCGCCCACCTCCCCCCCCACCCCCCCGGTCCTGCTCACTCCCGCTCTCCCTCACTCTGGTCTACCCGGATACGGATACCCGGGAATAACATTCCCCTCCCTCTCTCCCTCCCCTCCCTCCCTTTACGTAACGCTCAAAGCCATGCACATCGGGGAGTGATGTGTAGGCCACAGCAACAGCCACATCTGGATCGCTCATCGCTCATCTCGGCCGGGACATGGGTGTGCACGTTGAACAACAAGCGCTCATGCACAAAACACATTCTCGACTCGTTGTGTTCTACACTTAAGAAAGACAACAGTCCCTTGTTATCCGTGCGTTTGAACATGAGTGTGTGCATAGATAAGCCTCACAGTCTTCTACACCAGTGCAGAATTACACAGAGTGTGTTGTCTGTCAGTCAGCCCAGGGTAGGTTAGTCCCCGTTTAGTCATCCTCAAAGTATACCGTTTTGTTTCATCCCGTGTCCCTCATCATGTATGAAAGTGAGTTTGCACGAGACTTTGCAGTTGGATTTTTTTCCCCAATCCCTCTTTCCTCCTCCCCTCTCTCCGGTTCATTTATCTCCAAGCTTGCAGTGCCCCCAGATGGAAGAAATCGCTCATTACAATCGGCAGCTCGCAGTAGCTAAGAGACACAGCAGTGTTCCTCTTCCAAACACTGGTCTGAAGGCAGTGTTACGTACGTCCTCCTCATTGGTTCAGGTTTGTGGCTGGGGAAGAAAAGCTTGCTCTGCCTCTGGTAGCCAAGGACTCTGTTCATATCGTCAATGTGTTCGCTTGCGCCTTTTTAAATCCAATTATATGCAACCTTGTTTAAATACTGATTGAGCAAGGAAGAGATCCAAGATCACACAAGATCCAGAGATTATTATTTTACAAGGGTAATAAACACACAGAGAAAGGGAAGGGGCATGGGCAGCTTTAATTTATGGGAGGTAAAGTTTTGATACTCAGAAATCTGTGATTCTTAAGGTAGCAAATATCAGATTATATCCTGCATTGATTGGCAGTTAAAGGCATTACATTTGAAAAATAAAAACTTTGAGATATGAGGTGTGTCGTTCGTAACAAGGTGAAGGGAGGTAGACATGATGGTCATTGGTTGCCACAGTTTACTCGGGGACCCTTTGCCCGACAGGACTGTTGCCATAGTAACTACGAAGGATGGTTATAATTGGATGGAGCGAATGTTGGATGGCTGGGAGAGCGACAGAGCAGAGGCACAGCAGTGATGGTAGAGGAAGAGAGGAGGAGAGGAGGAGAGAGAGACTCTGCTCTGCAGGTGTAGCATCAACACGAGCGAATAAAAGGTGAAACAAAAGTTTTGGTAGGGGGCATTTAAAACCCATCCACGGGCACATGCAACAATGAGAGCATCCATGTGACTGCAAACCAACCAATAGAATAACTTGAACACCTACACGGATCTCAGTTGGTTTTATATTTAGAGAGAACTGCAATTATAATATAAAATAAAGTCACTGTGATCTCTCTCTCAACCTCTGCAATCAATGTTTACTTTAGCATTTTTTCTGACTTAAACATGTCATTATAACAAGTTTGCCTTGTTGTTCATCGACTGAACAGAACACTATGTTTTGTGAAGGTGAAGTGTCTAAACTTTTCAGTTATAGGATATAGGTAAAAGGTAAGATAAAGGTAAGATATAAGTGATTTTTTAATATCCTGTCATTTTCATACCTAACCTATAAACCTCAAACTACGGCTAGTTAGAATGATTGAGCTAATGAGCTCCATTATGAGGGGCTTGTATGATATGTTCAAGCGTTAACCTCTCAGATTATCACAGTAATCTTTCATCCACAGCACCCGCTCCCCCCCACCCCACCCAGCCCAGTTTAAAGGAGGTCACTATATTGCGTTGTGTAACATATAGCACAATTGACATAGAAAGTAGGACATAGCACATAGGATAAAGCACATTGGATATAGCGTATATAGCACATAGGTGATAGTGCATAGGACATATCACAGGACATAGCACAGAGGAAATAGCGCACAGAATATAGTACATCGGACATAGCACACAGGATATATAATATAGGATATAGCACATAGGACATATCATACACAGACAGACAGACAGACATACACACCTTTGACTTTAAAAGGTCTACCACTAAATTGTCCCTGTTTCGCGGACCACCTCATGCAAATGGTAAAAAATAGATAAATACAGACGCAGAGGCTGAGCAAAGAGTGCCAGCGCCCCCTTTATACACAATTATTACTGCAAGAAGGCCGTAGCCAGTGGGAAGCAGTGAAAACAAAAAGTCAGAAACGCTGCTTATGCTCCCAGTTCCCTAGTGTTTATTTAGCAAACAGAAATTAATGCAAAACATCAATGGAAAACATTACAATAGAAAACATATGATGGAATGCACAAAGCAACAATATTTTTGAAATACCAAGACAAAATACTATATTTACTGAGGCCTAATATATTTATTTTCTTTTATCTAGATTATTTTTTCTATTACTGTAAATGTGTCTACTTCATAAAATCCCACACACCACAGGTTGTAAAACACTGACATAGGACATGGCACATAGGACATAGCACATAGGATATAGCAAATAGGAAATAGGACATAGATAGGACAAAGCATATAGGAAGCATCAATTTTGTAATTTTGTTATGTAAAAGATAATGGGTGGCATTAGGTGGCACTCCATGACTCGGACAGACCGTTTTGGAACAACCAATGAACTTTGAAAACATGTTTAAAACATTGTTTTACGTTGTGTGTCGCTGGGCCGTCCTGTGTGGGACATCCCTTCCTCTGTTATGGTCCGTTGCTGAACTCTACACCAGCCTATAGATGGTCTAAAAAGACAATGTACAGTACTTTCCACTTCTGCATGGTTCTACTGGAACCTCACTCATGCCAATATCATGCCAACAAAGAGAGAGCTAGGAAGGCAGAGGCGTTGGTATGTGCGTGTGTGTTTGTGTGTGTGTGTGTGTGTGTGTGTGTGGGAGGGGATGAGGGGGTGCATGGTAGAATACAGCCCAGACAATGACTGCTTAACATAACACAATCACTGAGAAATACGACGTACAATCACTATACGTACTGTAACTATTTGCTATCATAATTTAAAACGCAACAAAAAAAAAACACTGAAGCTGCAAGGTTGTGATTTTGCAACTGATTTGTAATTTGGGACGCAAGGGGTTAAAGAGGCCATATGCTAGGACCACATCTGCCAGAGGAACTCAGTGTGACCTTATTGGTCAGCGTCCAGACTCCTGAAGAGCGGATTGGCTGGCCGTGGCAGTAACCCCGCCCAGCATTGTGTCCAGGTGATTGACAGTAGAGAGGGTTCAACTTCTCGCGCAGAACAATATGTTGCAACGACAACACATACATACACACACACACACACACACACACACACACAATGACAAACACACACACACACAATGTCCTAAAAAAAACAGTAAGAAACCAGCAGTGGAATTACAGGGGGGGGGGGGGCTGTTTCTTTTTTCAACCTTGATATGCCTTCGTCAAAGCCTCACATAAGAGAAGTTGTGTTTTTCACACAAGTTGTTTTCTGCTCCCCCGCCTGGCCCTCCCTCCCCCCCCCCTCCCTCGGCCCTCCCTCTCCTCCCTCTCCTCCTGCACACAGTGAGTCTCGGCCTATTTATACCCTCTGGTCCTCTCCTCTTAGCCCGTATCCACCCATTTTCTTTCTCTCTCAAAAGACAAGCCTCCCTTTCCTCCTTGTGTCTCCAATAGAAAATGCATTTGTGGCAGCAGAGTGACGTCAGGTGAATAGGGGGGGGGGGGGGGGGAATTTTCTAAGCTTTAATGGGTTTAAATAGACTAAAGTGTTGTAATTTGTTTTGCGCACTCACAGTTTTATGAGAAACTCAGGGGGGCGGGGGTCAAATGAGAGCAACACATTCACAATCTTTATGTGCAAGTTTCAGGCCACACTGTACATAAAGTAGACCACCATGGGGAGCCTAGTCACCGTTATGTGTCGCCTGGTTCGGCCCGAGGTTAGCCTGCATGCGTGCGCACCCTCACCCCCCCCCCCTTCATACGTCGGCCATGGTCAGTACTGCACCCCGGTCCCCCGTAAAGGGGCGGGACTTGGTGTAACTCGCCAGGTCATTGGTTGCCCTACATCTGACCGCCGGCGTTTGATTGGCGCCTTCACACAGCCATCATATATCTAGTTTTACTACGAACTTGTCCCCGTGTTTTGGTGTGTTGGTCGGTTGCAGATAAATGACCGCATATTTTAGAAGTGGGGGTATATAGCGCAAAGACAATTGAAAAGGTTAAAACAAATGGTCGATTTAGTTTGTATGATGCCTTGTGTTTTCTGTTTGTTGTTGATCCGCTGACCGTAAAGATTAGCGCTCATTTGCATATGACTGACATTCCTGTGCACGCTCCAGCCAATCAGCGTCCCCGGCGGTCCGATGACGGGTCGCTGCCTCGACCAATGGCGGTACGCGAATCCCCTGAAAGGGGGCGGGACACGGTTGGGCGAGGTTGACAGACTGTGAAGGGGGAGGAGGGGGAGGAGGAGAAGGGGGGGGGGCAAAGCAAAGCAAAGCAAAGCAAGCAGCCTAGTTTACAACAGGAGGAAGAGGGAGGGAGAAAAGAGAAAGAAAGGGGGAAGGGGAAAAAAAGCCAGGCAGTAAACTTGAGAAGATGTTAAACCAGGACGTTTCCACGCGACGAGAAGGCCCCCATTACTACTACTAGTACTGATCGGAGTGGATGGTGCGCGCGGCTTCGTAAGGGGGGAGGAGGGGGAGAGGGAGGGAGGGAGGAGCGGCTCGAGCTAACCTGCTGCAGACGGACCTCACGAAGCCGCTCGCGCTGCCGTTACCGCCGTTGCCGCCGCTGCTTTTTTAACCCGCTGAGTATTTGACGGTTCGGACATGGCGGGTCGAGCGTTGTTGTTTTACTGTCTTTCTGTCCGTTGGTGAAACCAGGGTGGAGTTGGACGGAGCAGACTTCATATTTTCCCCCTTCTTTTCCGCTGACTGGAGCCGAGGGGATCCATCATTGTCGCTTTATCAGCGCCGCCGCTGCTGCTCAGCGTTGTTGTAGTCAGTCAGCTAGCTAGCGTCCGGCTGGGCTGGCCAGGTGGAGGTTAGCTTGTAATAGTGTACAGATATATATGTGTATGTGTATATATAGATGTATATAGAGAGAGAGATATAGAGAGAGACGAGGTTTTTAAAACAGACGTGGAGTTCATATTGTACGGTTTAGGTAGCGGGCGTACCTCATTTAATCACGGAAATAATAATACGCGAATCTCTTCCTCTGCTAAGTTACTGTTGATGTGTTGTGTATGTGTTGATGTGTGTGTGTGTGTGTGTGTGTGTGTGTTACAGGCAGGTGTGTACGTTGCACGTTAAAGTGATGCAAACCCCGAATGGCTGTATTTGTGTTGCGGTCTGATTACGAAAGGCTCTCTTTTCCCCCCTATTTTTCTTATTTTTTCCTCTAAAAAAGCACGTTTTAGGAAGTAAACACACGTGAATAATCGTCGGTGTTGGAAAACATGAGCACAATTGCGTGTGTTTTGCCCGTTTTGTGCGCGGAGGGTGCAGGACCAGGGGCGTTCCCCAGGGTCTGGTCTGGTCTGGTGCACTTGAGGCTCTGGGTGTTGCGAGGGGCAGCCGGATCGGCCGCTGTGAGTTATGTGAAGCAACACTGACGGACCCCCCCCCCCCCCCCCCGAGGTGTCGTCTTATAGGGTCCACCCTGGGACATGAAGTCCTTCACGTGTGTCTCGGTTAGCGACACATGTCAATCATAGCCCACATTTGCCTATCGCCGACTAAAGCGAGATGGTCACGATTGTCCTCCTGCATTTGCCTTTCTGAAGTCCAGTGTTTTCCAGGAGGGGTTGTGTTGTGTTATTATCTCCCGCGGTCACGTCAACGCCGCTCCCGTTTTTCCCTTTGATTGAGCGTTGATGTTGATCTGATCTGTGTCTCCACAGCGCTGCGTAGTTTGCGGGTTGGTGTTGTACTCCAGGCCGGGGACGGCAGCGAGGCCTTGTTAACCCCTCCCGCGCCGCGCTAACGCACCGATGTAAACAAACAGGGAGAGGGCATCGGGGGTAATTAGACCGAGGCAGCCGATCATCGTCACCTTCTCGGTGTGGTCTATTCAATTTGCGATTTAATTTGTAATGAATATACAAATGTAATCATGTTGTAGTACGTTTTGCCCACGGATATTTGATTGTTGTGTGCGCATGATCAAATTGCGGCATTGTCCGAGGAGGAAAGAGATGGAGTCTATGCGTCAGAAAATCTTAGTAATGTCCAAATATAAATAACGACCAGCAACTGGAATAATGCAGTGAATAATGTGAATGATGATTGCAACCTGAAGGGAAGAAAACGGATGCAAGCACCGCGGAGCACTTATGAGTATTTTCTCTGACTCAGATCAAGCTTTCAGTTTGAGGGTTCATCACTTCCAAAAAAAGGGACATTTTTAAAAGGACTTTTTTGTAAATCACAGCAGCAAGACTTTCATTCGGCCATGTTTTCTTCAGAGAATCCTCAGTATCTGCGCCAAGGATTGAGCATGTTTGGTCAGTTTCACGTCACAGCGTTTATGAGAAGTGTATATTAATTGTTGTGTTGAAAAAAAGTTTACCATGAGTAGTTATTATTTATTGGCACCATAACAAATGCAGCTATGCATAAACAAGCCATTATCTATTGTAGAGGTTTGATTTCTGAGAAATTCAGTTGAAATTGATTATTTGATCCTCTTACATGATGTAATCCTTTATACAAAGCTAATGAGGCCTTTATATACATTACCTTCAGGCAGGTTGCTGATAGTGCACTAGGAAATCTTGGCAGTGAAGAAGTCAACAGCCCTCATTCCTATTCAAGTGTTTTATTGAATTTGTTTTTCCTACAAACAAATTGTTGTCTAAAATTCCATCCAATTTAGATTTTTATATAAATGGCTGGACTTTTTAATTGCTAGGCATTGCATTTTAATACAAAGTACCTGTATGCTCTGTCTTCCTCTACAGTGTGGACCAATGTGGAGCCACGGTCTGTTCCAGTGTTCCCCTGGCATTCGTTGGTTCCTTTCCTGGCACCGACCCAATCGGATGCTTTTTCTCAGACAGGAGAGGGCCAACAACCAATCAATCACCCTCAAGCAGCCAGTCTGAAGTCAGGTAATGCCTGGCACACACTAGACAATTTTTCACATTTAGAAAATGTGAGAGACCACATTCCTAACGATAGATGAAGATAAAGTTAACTGTTTTGGTTGTTAAGTGTGTGGAAGGCAACGGTTTTGCCAACACAGCACACCACACACTAACAAAACAGTCCTGATTCCCAAAAATGTGACTTTATCGTAAACATGGCGGGCAGACGGCGGCCATGCTATGCTAGCTTTTGCACTTGTTTTTATTGTAACATCCTAAAGAACTACGGATGATGTCATGGAGATGGCGTGAAAATGGTACATGTTGCAGTGTGAGTTGGACATCTCCATTTCGCAAATCCATCACATGTTCACTTTTGCCTGGCTTCTGTTGTGATTACCGGCTCCCAATTGGCTATCGTCTTTCCCACATGACCATTCATACACTGCATACTCGGCTCCCTCCACACTACAAGATATCGGATTGTAAATATTGAACATGTTTAATATTTGCGATATAGAATCGGTGCGGCCCTATCAAATTTTGAGAAGTAAAATACAATCTCAACATACAACATACACACCACAGAATAATCTGAAATAATCAGAATAATCTGCAAAAAAAATCATTGGAACCATCAAAAAATCGTGGCTTTGCTGACAGGAGTCGGAAGGGGGACATTAGGCCCAAATGTGGGCTAATTATCCTGTAGTGTTTACCGATTATTAACGCATGTTTTTTCTGTTCATATACTTTTAAATCGGTTGTCTGCATGGTTATTAAAGATGCGGCAGTGTTTTTATTATTATCGTAGCGACATCCCTGTATGTACCATCTTTGTATTGTGATAGTTCCCATTGATTCCAACCCATGCTGTCCTCTGAAAACATGTAATGTACTCCAGAGTGCCAGGGGATTCCAGTGGTGTTACAGGAGCCTGCAGAGGTTCCCATGACCGTGGAGAGGGGTCCCCAGTCGCGGCCCCTCCCCTCGGTGGATGAACCGCCCCCAGAGAGGGAGAAGGAAGCGGAGCGTCCTGACAGCGAGACCGAGAGTGACGTGGATGACCCGTAAGCCAAACCTATTCTTGTTGTATTTGATGTGTACAAGAGTGGTCCATGAGACCACTCTTATGTGATTAAGCTTTATTGTTTTCAATTGTTCAGTTCCTCTTCATCGGTGACTGTATATTGGAGAAGTTGTGGGTTGCTTGACATCAGACTTTTGTCTTTGATATATATATATTTTTAAATTGTGTGCAAGTGGGATATTTTTGTGTGCTTGTTCTAATTTAGGCAGCAGAGCTTACTGCCAGAGCAGAGATAACAGGAACTAAAGCGTTCTTCTTTTTAGGACGATATGAAAGGCAGTGGTCAGGCTGCCAAATATTGACTTGGAGGCGCTGCTCAATCTGCTGATCTGTATTTCACAAGAAACAAACTGCCAGAGCCCTGAGCAGTAGACAAACCGGTAGCGCTCATCGCTCGCATATATCAAAATGGAAACCGGCGAATGTTAACATCCCGCAGGAGTAAACAGAACAGTGGATATCTAGGGCTCCATGGTTATACATGGTTGATAAGGTTTTTATGTAATCATGTTTCATTTTTTCTCTCCTAGGTTCCTCCCGGGAGTCCTGCCTGATCCGCCACTCTTGCCTACATCTCCGGTGAAGAGACGCACTCAGTCCCTCAGTGCGCTACCCAAAGACGGGGACAAGAACAGTCCTGGGAAGGTACGTCCTGGACCCCAACTTTTATACTTATCTATCCTCCTGTTGTCCACGTAATGTAATGTTTGGAGTTTGTTATGTCATGTTATGTCTGGTTATGGCACTTCTATCGAAGCAACATACAGTTAATCTATTTAAATACATGTAATTAATGAACACCTGCTCATTAGTTACATGTATCTAAATACATTTTAGAAAATTTTAGGGTTTAGACATCTTGCTCAAGGAAGTCTACATGTAGACTGTGGACATTGAGTTTCAAACCCAGAACCTTTTTTGGCTGGGAGTCCCAACACTACTAAACACACTACACTATCCTGTTTATTCTCTCAGAGGGAGAAGGACCACATCCGACGGCCCATGAATGCCTTCATGATCTTTAGCAAGCGTCACCGGGCCCTGGTGCACCAGCGGCACCCCAACCAAGACAACCGCACCGTTAGCAAGATCCTGGGGGAGTGGTGGTATGCCCTGGGGCCCAAAGAGAAGCAGAAGTACCACGACCTCGCCTTCCAGGTGTGCGGACACACATGTACATCCAAAACATGCTGAACCTAGCCAATCATTACTATTTAGGCATTTAGGAGACAATAGAATATTCTGCCCCCACACTAGGCTATTCTGCCCCCCACTAGCAGTTTGGGAATTTCCTGTCTTTTCTAAAGCGGCATTTACACAAACTCCCCATTACCAGGTGAAAGAGGCCCATTTCAAGGCCCATCCAGACTGGAAGTGGTGCAACAAAGACAGGAAGAAGTCCAGCTCTGAAGGCCGCGGGGTCCCTGGGGGTAAAGACGTCAGAGAGAGGAGCATGTCTGAGACCACAGGTTAGTCTCACCCACTGTCTCCTCCTCCTCCTCCCACACACACACACACACACACACACACACACACACACACTAGAGGATGCAGGTCCTCTACACTTGTGCCACTGTTAGGATTTCCCACAGTGTTGTATCAAACTGTCAACTGTTCCTCTGTGCTTGGATATAGAGCCTCATTCAGTGGAGCTGAAAGGGGCGGGGCCTGGTCTGGTGGGCGTGTCCGAACGGAGCGCGGGAGAAGGTCATGTGGGCCAGCTGACCCGCCCCCGAGCCTTCTCACAGAGTGCCATGCACAGCCTGGAGCGGGGAGAGAGAGGAAACACACAGGCACTGGCAGAGCTGGCACAGGTACAACAGGGCTGAGAAAAAATCTATTGCTATTCATACTATTAGTAATTGTCGTGGAATATATGAACTATACACCACACAAAATATATAAGCTTATATAGTTAATTAAATAAGCCTTTGTATAAAGTCTCTCTGTACTTAGAAATAGCTCCCTTCCACTCTCCAATTGAAATGTGTTATGTTAGCATTTGCATTGCCACTGTAGCCACAAAGTCTGGTACTGAGGCCATGCCAATGTCCTCACTTCCTAATTGTGTATATTCCTTTAGTTGTCTTGCGTCCTTGCAGACATGTCCACTTCCCCCTATAGTGTATTGCAAATTAACTACATGGCTGAACTACAGCCATGGCCAATCCTTAATTCTCCACGATGGTCACTCCCCCCTTTTGTTTCCTTTGTTGTTACTGCCCACAATATGAAAGTTTCCCTATAAGAATCATGTACACCCATTGTTTCATTGAAGATGCTTGGTTAATGCTCCCATGTGTCTTCCTATGATTATTCTTTAATTAAATCAAATACTTTTCTGTCATCAGTGATGCACCAAAATAAATGTTTGTCTGTCTGGAGCTAAATTATGGGAAACACTGGGCTGACTTATTGATCAGTGAATAGAGTATTGGTGTTGTTGTCACAGGAGTACAGATGACCGCATAGGTAGCGTTTTGAAGGCAAGGTCATTAATAATAATAATAATAATAATAATATTAATAATAATATTTGGTCCAAATATATGTTTCGGTTCCTCTGAGAACTCTTCTCTTCACATAAACATATGTGACCTATGCCTCAAACTACTTGGTATTTAAAAAAAGCTTTAATACAGCAGCAATATTTTAAGTACTCCTACAAGCAGGAACAATACAATACAATTCATAGAAGACGGTAGGATGCAGTATTTTTCTTCATCTTGGTTCACAAGTAGCCCCGCTAAAGACTCACTTTACGTTCCCTCAGATGTGCGGGGACGGAGGGGGACAGTTCTCTGGCCGGGCCCCGCCTCAGTCCCGGGCTCAGCGGGGGGTCAGCGAGGACATGACCAGTGACGAAGAGCGGATGGTCATCTGTGAAGAGGAGGGCGATGACGATGTCATTGGTGAGAAGTTGTAGCTGTAAACGGTACCCGTTAGAAAGGATATTCCCAGAAGGCAGTGTCTTCGGCGCCCCCTTCTTGTGCTGGGTTATTAATAAATACATTTAAACATCTATGAGTGTCCTAAAAAAAGATTTGATGTTATAATGTAAGCGGTGCAGATTCTCGAAGTCCTGCTATTGTCACATAACGTGTACAGTCACAATTCAGTTTTTCATTTTAATAAACAAAATACGATAATTTTAATCATGTGGTCTCTTTTAGTTTCTTTTGAGAAAAAGTAACAATAAAAATGGACACACACCATGACAATTCTTGATAATAGTCATCAGTGTAGCTAAAAAAAAGCAACTTTTGGTTTTGTCCTCTGTCATAAAAGTAATGACCCTGACTAAGATCCTAGCCAAGATAAAGGATCCTATTGGATGAATTTCATCCAATAGGATCCTTCATCTTGGCTAGGTTCTTAGTCTGGGTTAGCTATGACTTTTTCCCTAATCTTAGCAGCTGTAGCTTTGGCTAGTGTTTTTTTTTTAAAAGATTAAGATTTTAAAAAAAAAACCCTCTATGGCAGTTGATCAACCTGGCAAAACACCTATGGCCATCTTAAGGTCCCAAATGTAGCCATATTATTTCCAGCCATAGAAATTAAATTTTTTATGTATAATTTGCCATCATTTGACAGGTATGGTAACAAGTGTTGATTATAGACTGACAAATAATTTAAGTCTGTAAGATGAAATAATGAGATCATATATTCAGTATGTATAGAAACAAATAACACTTATATGTGCTTGTAGAACCTTTTCCAACTGTCATTTGCTGTGCTTCTATGCACAGTCCGCTTGCATTACATCCACAACAAATTGAATTCTGACTCTAATGCAATCTGCTCCTCTGGTTCCTTTTTTTCTTTTCCTTTTAAGAAATCCAATATAAATTAGGGTGCATTTATTTTGAAGCTTTTATCTCTGCCGCTGACTGTGTGCTCCATTGTGATTAGCAAATAAAGGCTCCCATTGAGATCCCTTGTGTAACCATGGCCGTTGCATTTTCTTTCCACAGAGGACCCCTATCCCACCAGCTCCATAGACCTCAAGTGTAAGGAGCGAGTGACCGACAGCGACAGTGACAACGGTTCAGAAGACGAGGGCGAACGCAAGGTGACATACTATATTATCTGAAGTGCTAACATAGACCGCGCTCCTGTTTGTTTGTTTGATCGACCAGAAGCAATACATGAGTAGATTATAAGGAATGGTTCAGCCCTAATTGGGCCCCAATTTAGTTAGAACAACCATTATTTATTTTAGTTTCTCCTCCTCCGCAGAGAGTGTTTGCGCCAGTCATCTGCTCTTCCTCCTTCCACCCCACGCCACACAGTAGGAGCGTCTCCCTCTCCTCCTACCCCACCACCAAGCGACATGACGAGGGCCGGGCGGGGGCGGGAGGGCTCGCCGATCGCAGGAGAAGGGGAGGAGATGGGGAGGGTAAGGATGGATACAGAGGCGGAGGAGAGGGAGGTGGCATGACGTCCGCTCCTCTCCTGCTCTCTTCTTCCACCGTTAACTCGGTCGTCTCTGGTTCCTCAGGCGTGGGCCCTTCCACCTCAGCGGGCGGTCACCTGGGCCTAAGCACCTTGGTGGGCCACCATGGTGCGGTCAGGGTGGCCGCCACCATGGTCACCAACGTTGTGCGCCCCGTGACCAGCTCACCAGTGCCCATCGCCAGCAAACCCCGCGATGCAGCCCCCTCCCCCAGCCCCCACCTGCCGGACAGGAGGTCCCTCACCCCACATCATCAGCAGCAGCAGCAGCATGTGATTGGCTCTGGAACAGGAAGTGGGGCAATGGTCAGTGGGTACTACTCCTCCTCCTCACCCAACACCATAGGTGCGGGGGTCGGTCCTGGAGGCGTCATGACCAATCTGGTGCTGGGAGGGGCGTTTTCCGCTCAGCCCACCGTGCAACTTATCCACCCCCCTCCTCAACAGCAGCAGGCCACTCCCACCAGCCACTTGTCAGCCCCGCACAGCCAGACCAATGGGCCCCTCTCCCTGCTCCAGCCCCATCTCCTCTCCGGCCCTTCCCTGTCCTGCCCTGGGGGCAAAGCTGTCACACAGGTCCAGTACATCCTGCCCACCCTGCCTGCCAACGCTAAGAGCCCGCCCCAGCACCTCAGCCAGCCAACCAGTGTCTTCAACCTACCCACAGCTCCGCCCACACACGTCTCCTTGGCCAATGGGAAGCAGCATGGTTCAGGTGCTCTGGCCAGCTACACAACCAGCCAAGCAGTGGTCAGCCCTGGAGCCAGAGGTGAGACTTTTAGATTTTGATGGATGGGAATTTGGATTAAATACAAACCAAAGCCATCTTCAGCTTTTAAATGTTTGGGCTCCTCTCACTGCTTTTTTTTTGTTGTTGTTGTTTTTTCATTGCTTCAGTGCAAACCCAGTCCCCGGTGCTCCAGGGTAAAATGCTGGTTCCCATGGCAACAGTGCGGACTGCGCCGGCCTCCGCCCAGCAGTTCCCTATTGTGGCCCCGCCCCTTCCTGTGCAGAACGGCGCGCAGGCAGGAAGCAAGGTCAGTGAGCGTGTCAATGTTGGGAACAGACGATAATAACATCTCATTTATTTGTGGAAAACTTTGAACGTTCTCCAGCGGGCACCCAGTTCATATTTCAACATACATTAGATGAGAGATGGAACACAGTGTGATCTCTCGCTTGCTCCCCTTGTCTCTGTTCCAGATTATCCAGATCGCTCCCATGCCTGTGGTCCAGTCCCCGCTCCCCCAGGGCGGAGCGGTGCATCCTGCCAGCCCCTTCCCCGGGACGCTGGGAACAGCTGCCGTCATGGCCTCTGGGTCAACTCCCTCGCAGACTGTTCTGCTGCCACCTGCCCCGACCAGGTGGGAAATGCTACACACACACATGCACACACTCACACACTTACACACCACACGTAGGTGTGGGTGACGCACAATTTCAATTGGGTTATCATCGTGAAGCTAAATGTCCTCTTGGTATTTAAGGTGGATGAAATGTTATAATTTTTCCCACTGTCTGTCTTTCATACTTCATATAATGAAAAGTGTCATTGTTCTAATTGTTTTTGTTCTAATCATATTAATATAATACATCTAATCATATTGGATTTATGGATTTATTTGTTTAACATTTGCCAATTAAAATCACAAGTTTACATCTTCAAAGTGGTGGTAGAGGTCTGTGGTGGTAGAGGAATATTTGATGCAATTTCTTAACTTTCTTAGTCATTGTATTTACATCAAATGTCTCAGCTCGACCAGCCCTGGCACACACATCACATCTGTCCTGTCAAATACACGCCAACAGGAAACACGCACACCCCTGGGTCATAGAGGACTTGCAACTGTTTGTTTGAATGGCTGTGAGAAAAGTCCCACCCAGCTAGCCCCCAAGCAGGCTTAAATCAACTCTACTCTAGGGGTGGGCACGTTTATCATCTTCGAATGGTATTGTATCGAATGGTATGGTATTGTATCTTCACTGTATGAAATGAAGATATCGACTTATCGTGATACCCAGTTTTATAGTATAAATGAATTGGTGTGAAGCTATGCCCTTAAAATGATCAAATATGAGGTTTGAAAAGTCGGTAAGAAAGGAAAACTAGTTTTAGTTCGATACCATACTTTGAATTTCCATATATGTCAATGCAAAGACCCTCAGTTAGACTGTTAAGAATGGTATTTTGAATTCATAAGCATGTTGTGATACTTATCGATATGTTATCAGTAAAATTACCCATAATTATCGTGATAATACATGTTTTCATATCTCCTAACCCTACTCTACACCAAGGGCAAATAAATGACAAACTCAGGTCTGCATTTACTTCCTATGGTTGTGCACCACACCCACCTCTGATAAAGGAACAATCCTAGGGTGGATTGAGTTGTGGGTGGATGGGGATTTTCTAATTTTCAATTTCAAAAGCTTTTGAACAAAAATAAATTACCTAAAAAGATACATAGTGCAGATTTTAATGGATGCGTCTTCATTAAAGAGATAATCATATGTGGTTTAACACTTGGGATGGGATGTAACCAGCACGACTGACGATGTGTGGTCTCTAATTGTAGTGTGAACCTGACTTTATAAGCCTTTGCTTCAGATGCCAGTGCCCTCATTTATCAACAGTTCGTAGAACACATTTTAAATCATGAAATGTAGAAAGTTCGTACTCACTAAGAAGTTAGGATTAATCAAGCGTTCTTATGCTTGTCATACACACGGGTGCGTAATTTCCCTTGATAAATACTGATTGTTCTACATCCTCATGCTGGTGCCCGCTTAGCTCATTACCATACATTTATGCCCATCAATAACCATATATGGTCACAAAACATCCTGTTTTAACGCCACAGGAATTGTGTGAATGAATTTGGCGAAAGGGAAAAAGACGATTAAGTTGTTGGAATGGAAGAGTGAACAGGAAAATCGAAAGGAAAAAGAAAATACCTTTTATCACAGAATGAGATGTAAGAAAACTAAAGAATGTGACATGGGAGCGAGTGCGGGTTACCGTAAATGGAGTGTCCTACCCCACACAGTAACCCATCAGAGGGCCCTCTCACCCACACAGTAACCTATCAGAGGTCCCTCTCACCCACACAGTAACCTATCAGAGGTCCCTCTCACCCACACAGTAACCTATCAGAGGTCCCTCTCACCCACACAGTAACCTATCAGAGGTCCCTCTCACCCACACAGTAACCTATCAGAGGTCCCTCTCACCCACACAGTAACCTATCAGAGGTCCCTCTCACCCACACAGTAACCTATCAGAGGTCCCTCTCACCCACACAGTAACCTATCAGAGGTCCCTCTCACCCACACAGTAACCTATCAGAGGTCCCTCTCACCCACACAGTAACCTATCAGAGGTCCCTCTCACCCACACAGTAACCTATCAGAGGTCCCTCTCACCCACACAGTAACCTATCAGAGGTCCCTCTCACCCACACAGTAACCTATCAGAGGTCCCTCTCACCCACACAGTAACCTATCAGAGGTCCCTCTCACCCACACAGTAACCTATCAGAGGTCCCTCTCACCCACACAGTAACCTATCAGAGGTCCCTCTCACCCACACAGTAGCCTATCAGAGGTCCCTCTCACCCACACAGTAGCCTATCAGAGGTCCCTCTCCCCCACACAGTAGCCTATCGGAGGTTAAAAGTATTTTGACCCAAAATCAAGTGCTATAGAAGAGTGAACTCGTGGTGGTGATGGTGGGGTGTGTGTGTGTGGGAGGGGGGTTAGTTTTCTAGAGCTGCGCATTGCCAGCATCATTGCCCGATTTTGTGCCCGATCTTCCCCCAATCTAGTCAGCAAAGCCCAGATTTTCTGATGAACATTCTTTTGCCAGATTATCCTGTGGTGTGGAGTAATATGTTACAATTGTATTTTACTTTGCTGTGTTGGCAAAATCATTGTAATGAATTATCTTTATCTGTCATTAGGTGTGTGTGGTCTCTCACGTTTTCTAAATTTGAAAAGTCGTCTAGTGTGTGCCAGGCATTAGATGTCTGTGGGGTAGACGCAGCAGCCTGATTGAAAAGCCGGTGGTGGTGGTGGTGGTGGTGGTGGTGGTGCAGCAGCATTGGTCTTATTGGTTCAGCTCTATTGTGGAGTTGGCGGTTCACTGTTAGTCATACTGCTGGTGGCCCATCTGCCTCCGCCTGACGCCCACACACACACACACACACACACACACACACACACACACACACACACACACACACACACACACACACACACACACACACACACACACACACACACACACACACACACACACACACACACACACACACACAGCAAGTCATCCAGTGCTGCTCCCTCTGATGCACACTCGCCCTTTGACCCCTACTGCAGCAGTGCTGTGTCTCTTCCTCTTTCCATTTGATGGTGTCTTGTTCACTTCTCTCCTCTTCCGAGTACTCCTATTTTGTGGTCTCTCTTAAATGGCCTTACTCATGTTCTCAATTTTGGCCTCTATCAGAGACTTCTACCTTTTGAACACAGTGTGTGCATAGCTGTGTAGTATTAGCAGTCATTCTATCATACTAAGTGTTGGTTTCTGCAATTTATTTCTGTGTTTTGCTACATTTCATTGGCCAAATGGTCTCTGTTTCTATGATGGTGGCTGGCCAAAGGAATCCAGTGAAACATGCAAGAGAATGGAAGGTTTGATTTCAATGAACAATACTAATAAACTATTTTTTGAAAACGTAGATTGACGTTTCAGGTTTTTCCACATAGCTTCGCATGAATGTCAGTAACCAGCACACAAGAGTTGTTGTGGACAGGGGGAATCTCTGATAACGTGTATAATACACACATAATGAAACTGGTAGTGTCCATTGGCAGGCACTGCAGTTTGACATTTACTGTTGCTCAAATGTCATCTTTTGCCTTTTGCTTTCTCTCTCGCTCTATCATATATGTAGGATCACCTATGTGCAGTCCACTCCAGGGGTCCCATCCACTCTGCCCTTGGTCTCCACGACAACAGGCTCCTCCCCCAGCCATCAGACTCTGCCATCGGCAGGATCTGCATATGTTCCATCGCCCATAGCAACACTGGGCTTCACAGCCATCGCTCCCCCGGGACAGACCCTGGTGCAGCCACTGATAGCAGGTCAGTACTATGGAAAGTGGCTGTTTAGTTCACCTGTATGAACAGGTATCTGTTGACCAGGCACTGTAGCACTAAGATGGATTATTACACGGCTTTGTTGAATACTCGATTCTGATTGGTCAATGGCGGCATTCTGCGGTCTGTTATTTCTGAATAGCAGACTGCTGCTATGGATGCTATTTCCGACCGTAGAATCTAACAGACTATTTTCTTTTTTGCATAAGCAATAAAAACATTTTTTTATCAATAAAACCATTTTTAAATCAATAGAATCATCTTTTGTTGTTATATTTTGTGTAAAATTATTGGGGTCTTGAATCACCATGAAAGGGTTTATTTCGCAATAATGACTGACTTGCTGTACATTATCCCTTACTTAAATGAAAGGGGTGATTCTAAACTTGTTCCTGGTCTCCAGGTCAGCCACCACTACTCGGCCCAGCCCAGTCCCCACAGCCCCTCACCCCTGCCACCGGAGGGCAGGTGGTCACCGCCATCTACCCTCCCTCGTCCAGCGTGACCACGGGCGTGGTGTCCATGGCAACAATGCCTCCCAGCATGGTCTACTCCGTCTCCAACCCTTCCGGTGTCTCCGCCCACATTCTGCCCAAGCACACTGGGGGAGCCCCCAGCACCATCACACACACCCACACCCTCAGCATGCCCCACCTGGACAGGCAGGCGGAGCTCCTGTGCCACCAGGAGCGAGCAACGCAGGTCACTGTTAAGACCACCTGCAGTGCCGCCGTGTCTTCTAGTGGCCCAGCTGTTTCCATGAGGGCCTGTAGTCCCCCTCTCTCCATCCACACACCCAGTAAGACTGATTACAGTTCATCCTCCTCATAATACCTCTTCCTTTCTTTAGAGGCATTTTGTCTCAATTTACTGACTTCTGTTCAATATTAGTCTCTCTCTTTTTAGTCCACATACACGGATCATCAGACCATTGGTTATTAAATCAGAAATAGTGAACTGGTGTTTTTTCTGAACGATCAGGCTCCACCACCAGTCAAAGTAGTTCAGCCAATTCAGCTCATTGGAAATGAAGTCTGTATTGCTACAAAGTGCCAAGGCTATTGCAAAACTCCTTGTAGGGTCTTTAAATTATAAACTTCAACAGAAATGTCCGCAGTCCATCCGTCTTCCTCCCTGAGCGAGATGCCAAACCCCTACCTGCTTATTCATGATGTGCTTATTCATGATGTATAACTAAAAAAGGAAAAGTACTGTAAGTCTGCTAGAAGACTAAATGGTAGTAATATAATGTAAATATTAAACTGTGTACCATGTCTTACTGAGTATCATGTCTATAAAAAAAGATGTGGTCTCATTGAACAGGCAGTGCACCGGGCACACCCAAACTCCCCCTACTTCCCGCGAGGACCCCTCAGAAAGTGAAGGCAACGGTGGCCAACATCCCTGTGGGCAACTATGAAGGAGGTGGCCGCGGAAAGGAGAGGGACCGGGAGAAGGAGCGAGAGAGGGAGCGGGAGACGGCGGCGGCGACCACTCGTTTCTCCTTTGAGCCCGAGCCGGCGGGCTCTCCGTCGTCCCACCCCGGCGAGGAGCTCTCCTCCTCTGACAAGCCCCCCGAGGGCTCCAGTGCAGCAGAGGCCTCCAACAGCCGCAGCCGGGACAGTAGCGCCAGCAGAGAGGTGAAGGGCTGCGTTACTGCTCAGTGACATGAAAATGGCGGGGGGGGCAGGACGTGTATTGTGTTGATATCCATTAAGTCGTTTAACATGATGATGATGATGTACATCGTAATATCTGCTGATACCTTTTAATTCTGAGGCTCATTAATTCAAGTACATTTCTTAAATAATATGGAACTAGTACGGAAACCACACAATTGTTTCCCCCGGAGTAGCAAGTAATTTTAGCATTTTTTTGCAAATATTTATTTAAAGTACACAACTGTATCATGAAACGACACTATTTACATTTTGAGTCCATACTATACAATATACTACTGTAGTGAATAATGGCCCCGCCGTAGCCATTAGTGTGAATCTCAAGCAGTTGTCTAAACAGTATCTCTATGGCCATGTTCTTTTCAGACTGGATGGAAGGAGTCCCTCCCCTCATCTCCCCTCCCCCCCGCCTCTGAACCTGCGTTGCCCCCCCCACAGACCGACAAAGATGCCCCCCCACCCAAGAAGATCAAGGCCCGGCCCCCGCCTCTCAAGAAGACGTTTGACTCTGTGGATAAGTGAGTTTATATTTAGACTGTGTGTGTGTGGTGAATTAGAATCGTGTGAAACATGGTACACAAGGTGCAGAATGTACCCAAAGAAGGTGTGAGCTGATGATGGTTAAAAACAACATTATAGGCTCACTTAGGGCTGGGCACTAATTCAATATCATCATTTATCATCTTTGAATTGTATTGTCATGAAAGTAGATATTGACTTATCGTGATACCCAGTTTTATAATATAAATTAATTACAATGAGAAGATATGCCCTTAAAATGATCAAATATGAGGTTTTAAATGGAAAACTAGATTTAGTCGGATACCGTACTTTAAATTTCCATATACTTAACGAACGTTACGACCCTCAGTTCAGACTGTTCAGAATGGTATTTTGAATTCATAAGCATAAAAAATCCCCACAATGATCGTGATAATAAAATGTTCCGCATCGCCCAGCCCTAGGCTCGCTCCACAATGAAGTACGCATATCATCGTGTGTGTGTGTGTGTGTGTGTGTGTGTGTGTGTGTGTGTGTGTGTGTGTGTGTGTGTGTGTGTGTGTGTGTGTGTGTGTGTGTGTGTGTGTGTGTGTGTGTGTGTGTGTGTGTGTATTCACATGTTGCCTTTGCTTGTCCGTGTGTTGATCGGGCAGGGTGCTGTCGGAGGTGTATTTTGAGGAGCGCTTCGCCGAGCTGCCAGAGTTCAGACCCGAGGAGGTGCTGCCCTCGCCCACCCTGCAGAGCCTGGCCACCTCCCCCCGCGCCATCCTGGGCAGCTACCGCCGCAAGAGGAAGAACTCCACAGGTCAGTCATGATGGAGAGCTCAGAGACAAGAGACCAGATTGATAGACATTATCGTTCTTATTATTTGTTACACGGCTTTGTTGACGACTCGATTCTGATTGGTCAATCACGGCATTCTACGTCTGCTTTTTCTGAATAGCAGCTATGCTATTCTATGCTTGTAAGCTATGCTATGAATAACAGACCGTTAGTTGCTATGGATGCTATTTCCAACCGTAGAATGTAAAGGACAATTTTTTTTGCAGACGCAATAAAATCGTTTTTGATTTCATTTTTTGTTTGGTTTGTTTTTGTAGTTTTGTAAAATATTTTTTTGTTATATTTTGTCGAATTATTGATTTCTTTAGTAGTAGCCGTGTAATAAGGGGGATAATGTACAGCGAGCCGATCATTATTTATCTATATTTATCTCGCTGTACATTATCCCTTACTAAATTATGCAGCGTGTGTGAGAATCTGGAACCGGATTGGTAGTAAGGTTCACAGAGAGGTGAGTGAAACAGAGTGACCAGGTTTCCTTCGAGGTAAACCTCACTCCCACTGCTTTAAGAATGCTATAACCGAATGGCTGTGGCTTGGAGGTCGGAGCGCCTTCCTATCCTGGGATTACCGGTTCCAACTCTCACTGCGTATCTTATCGATATTATATCTATATCCTGATTTGAGACTAGATATCGTCTTACTGTGCGTTCACACCAAAAGTGGACAAAGAGGAAAATTATCCCGGAAGTCATTCACTTTGTATTGGGAGCCAGGCGGAGAAAGAGGGAAAAGAGGAATAGGCGGACTTGGGTGGAATAGGCGACTTAGGAGGATTAAAAAATTAAAAATCCTCCAACTTTATGTAATGAGCTATGACGCGTCTAGGAGGGAAAGGTGGAAAATCCATCCAATAGCCAATGGGGATGTCTCGTTCTGCTGTCGTCCCTCGGTCAGATCTGTCCCAGAGAACAACCCGTGTAATTTTAGTTCCTACCAAACATTTGTTCCAAGATGTCGCTGATATATGATTGGGGAGTAATTGGGGAGTAATTCTGTTTTTAATGACTTTATCAAGTAACTTTCCATCAAGTAACTTTCCGTGATCAACGATGTCGGTAAATGGGCTGTGCTACAGCAGTAGTTGCATGGTGGTGTTTAGTGCGTGTGGCGTGCGGGCCCTTTAAATTTAGAAGCAAGAACGAACATTCTGAAGGGTGGCAAATGCGACATAAGCGACGAGGTGCGCTTTCGGATTCGGTTAGATTTTGGATATCGTAATATCGTGGTATGGCATAAGTTTCCTGGTTTTAAAGGCTGTATTAGTTAAGTGAAAAAAAAGAGAAAATACTCATACGAGTATACAAATATATACCATGTGGTTATTTTATATAGAAAACATGCTATATCCTGATATATATCATTATATATCGTAATATCGAGATATTAATTGACCTATATCGGGATACAAGATCTTGGCCAGCCTCAACGACAATTTCCCACGTTTTTTTGTGTGTTTTGCAATGGGTTTGGGAAGCGTTTTGAGCTGGTTTTCCTGTCTGCCCCCCTCCCTCCCCCAGACCTGGACTCTTCCACAGAGGACCCGGTGTCTCCAAAGAGGAAGAGCCGGCGCCGCTCCAGCTGCAGCTCTGAGCCCAACACCCCCAAGAGCGCCGCCAAGTGTGAGGGAGACATCTTCACCTTCGACCGGCCAGGTAATGATAACATCAGGACATGTCGGCTCCTCCAGGAAATTCAATTCAAACCAAATGAGAAATGGATATTGTATGAAACGTTTTTTGTTTATTTTAGAATTTTGGGCTGCGACTAACGATTATTTTCATAGTCGATTAATCTGACGACCTTTTTTTTGTTTTTGTTTATGTTAGTCAATTAATCATTTAGTCATAAATAATAGCAAATGCTACCAGTCCAAAGTGATGTCTTACATCTGGTTGCTTTATCTGACAAGCAGCCAATTAAAACAAAAGTATTTATTTCATAATAATCCATGAACCAAATTTTTTGAAGCATTAAGCAGCAAATGTTTGGTATTTGTACTTGATGAATGACTAAAACCATTAATTGATTATCAAAATTAGATTTGATTCCTTTTCTCTCTAATCATTGCAGCCCTATTAAATATATATAAAAGGTTTGAAAGGTCTCATAAAGGTCCTGTATATACGAAAAGACCTGCCTGATGATTCCTAGCCTAAAATGGGGTCTTTGCCCAAACATGGTTGGGAACTGCTGGATCCAGTGCTGTTCTTGGTCCCACTTATCACTTGCCGGCGACCAGGGCCGTGTTCCGATATCCGTACTTCCATGAGTACACTTAAACATAGTACACTATCCGTACTCAATAGGTACGCAGAGCTTCAGATGTTAGTGCTGTTACAAATGCAGTACTCTGTGGCGCACTTAACGGAAATGACATCAGCTGCGCGGCCGCGTCACCCGCCAAACACGTGAATTCATTAGACGTTCTCTGCGGCTCAGCCTCTTCCGCTACGTAGCTAAGATGGCTGCCGTTGAGTACGCATAGTGTATACCGTTGCACACTCAGCATTTTGGCCGTTTTCGAGTACACATACGGGTCCTTTCAAGTACACTTCTTTTGCCGCGATCATAATCGGAACACCCTACGTACTCAAACTAAGTATACTAAGTACGGGTAGTGCGGATATCGGAACACGGCCCAGTAAATCTGCCCACTCTACCAAGTGGACTGATTCTGGTCTGGCATCAAGACTTGAAACAGTGGTTTCTTGGTTGAAAAAGCGATTATCCAATGAGCGCCGTGGGGGACAAATGATTAGCCAAACAGTGCTACGGGCGGTACTAAAGCCGTTGTCAAGCTGTAATCAAGATGTGCGCCGAAAGCATGGAGGGGTAGTAACAACAATGGTGAAACTTTCACTTAATGGCCTCTCTTTTGCGTTTGGGCTACTGAATAATAATCTTATATTTGATATGACCCCTTGATTAACAAATGTATTTTACATAGACACAGCTTCTCAATATCGCCCAACATTGTAGGTTTTTTTTATTTGGTCCGCTCCACTCTTAAGACCCTGGCAAAACCAGTAAGTTGGCATGGCTACGCATCAGTGTCTACTTAAAAACGGAAATTGGTTAGAGCAGAGGCAATATCAGACTGAAGCTGGAAATGTCTGATATCAGGCTAACTCATCACGTGAGCTTGTCTTTCTTGTTTCCAGGGACAGACGGGGACGACATCCTGGGGGAGCTGGAGTTTGACAAGGTCCCCTACTCGTCTCTGCGCCGGACCCTGGACCAGAGGAGGGCTCTGGTCATGCAGCTCTTCCAGGAGCATGGCTTCTTCCCATCAGGTAGCGCAGGCTTGTCCAGAGGGAGGGAACATGACTGCATCTGTGTGACATTAACCTTTTACCTCCCAGAGTGGAAACATCTCCCTGGCCAAGCAATTGTTTTAATGTTACCCAGCATTTTTTTTACCTGTCAAATGTATGACAGGTGTTAATTTTGAAACTTGTGTGTGAACAGAAATGATTGCTTTGAATACAAGTGTTGCCACTGGGACCACCCATGCTAAAAATGGATGCACTCACGGTATTGCAAGATGCTTTGGATAACGGCGTCTACCAAATGGCATGTATATAGGTCTGCTAAATGACTAAATAATAATATACCGCACAAATTAGGTTATTTGTGATAGCTTGTCCCGCCATACACAGTGATCGCTCTATACATAACACAAAGTCTAAAATACAAGTCGTATACAGCGCAGATATGTCATGCGAGGCCGAGACCCCAGCGTAATTGCTCCTCCGTTCTCCCCACAGCCCAGGCCACAGCAGCCTTCCAGACACGATACTCGGACATCTTCCCCACCAAGGTGTGTCTGCAGCTGAAGATTAGGGAGGTGAGGCAGAAGATCATGCAGACCGCCGCCCCCTCTGAGGTCACCGGCCTCGGGGGTCCGGACTCCATGCCTTCCCTCCCTGGGCCCTCTGGCTCCCAGTCAGGAGAAGGGTCTGGGGGAGGAGGAGGAGGAGGAGGAGGAGGAGGAGGAGGAGGGGAGCCAGGGGGTGAAGAGGTGGAGCGACCAGGAGAGCACAGCCCGGAGGACCCGCGGGAGTCACAAGACTCCTCCAGATGAGGGGAGCTGACGCGTTCCTTTATTTAGTTGGACCAATCAGCGACGGTCAAAGTCACCGCCACCCAGCTTGGCTCCCCACCCCCACCCCCACCCCTGGTGTGTTTCAGAGGTGGCACTCTTGACCTCTCCTCTGGTCCCTTCCTTCATCTTTACATCCTCGGTGGCCAACTTGAAGGAGGAGAGGACACGCACACATGGGGTGGACAACGACGGGCATTGATCAGATTTGAGACGTTTATAACCCCTGTACCAAAAAAAATTTACATGTGAAATGCCAGTGGCACAAAAACAATTGTTGACACAATATGATGACACACACACACACATACACACACACACACACACACACACACACACACACACACACACACACACACACACACACACACACACACACACACTACACCCTGCAGACTTGCAATTCCACACTTGATTTAGCACTCTTGTTTGTATGAACAACCTTGAATAAGGCCTCCATTGATGCCAGTGAACTATACACCATTGTATTCACCTGGTCCTGGTTCTGCCTTGGAGCCACGGGGTCCATGGTCGGGACTAACGGGCTCTTGTAGCCCATTTTAAGACTGTGGAAGAAGTCTGTAGTTTTAGATCTGTTAAACTAGTTTTATTTTTTATTTAGAGTAGAAATTATTTTGAGTAACAAGCAGCAACTGGCTGCTGGAGAGGAACAATGTGTGTGCGTACGTGCACGCAACAGTGTGTGTGTCGTTCGTCACTGCTGGACATTATGGGGGCTGGGCCCTCACCGCCTGGGGACCGTTTCATTGGATGAGATAACCCGTTGCTATGGGGACGGCTCAGAAATCCCTTTCATTGAGTCCTTTTCGCCCCAATTTATTGCGTAACTGTATACATTCGGGGGACGTCTGTTTGAACCAAACGGTTGAAACTTATGTGGACATTTTTGGCAGTGCCATCGTCATCATCTTCATCATGGCCAACCAACATCAGGCATCCCTTCCCATGGTTGACCTTAGCAGATGCCAGTAACTAGGAAAGCAAGCATTCCTGTGCCTCTCATTCGCTGGCCATGAAGGAAGGGGGTGGGCCACAGTCAACAGGCACATCCTGGTTCTTAGCTGGACTGAATTTTATTAGTTGCCTCAACCACAAATTCGTAAGCAAAGGAGGTTCGGCTTACTCGGCCTTAATCCTGTTGCCAAGCAATTTTATTACCTTTTTTGTTTTGTTTTTTTAAAGAGAATTTGTATTCAATATTATCATTATACTTCAGTTTTGTTGTATTTCTCCTGTTTTTGTTATTCTCTCGTGTCATTGAAGTAAAACCTGGTCCTTTTTAACTGACAGATATTACTCTTATTGTGACCAACCGTTTATTTCTATAGCTAGTTTTGAGGCGGGAGGAGGGTGTGTGTATGTATGTGTGATGACACTCAAACGCTTACACAAACCCTCCATTTTAGTCTTCCCTTTGATTGCCCTCACCTCAAAAAAGGACCTGTGGTGCACTTGTTTTCTTAATCATTTCAAAGGAAAAAAAACTCAAACTAAACATGGGACCTTATATTCCTTTTTAAAAGAGTAATAAGTCATATGTATTTTTTTTGGGACAACCCTGTATTCCTCTTTCACTCCCTCACTATTGAGTTGGATTTTATAACCCCCACCCCTTCACTTGTATTTCTCCTCCCTTCACCTCTTTCCTTCCCTCTTTCCTTCCTTTGTCACTTTATTGCAATCTCCATGCACAGCCATCTTGGATCGATGGAGAGAAACTGTGGGGGAAGTAGGGCAAGGGTAATTAATCAAAGAGGTTTGGTAAGGGTATATAATATTGGTTGTCTTTGTGCAAGACTGGGTTGTGTTGTACATAATTACTGTAGAGTCAGTAGACTCAATATATTGAGGAAAAATGTGTCATTGAATATACGTTGACTTTAAAGATGCCCATTACTGAAGGTAAGACACATGGTATGGAGGGGGAAAAAAAGGATATTAATGTTTTTTTTGTATTATGCTCCTTGTTTTGCTGTTCCGGTATGCGAGAGAGGAATTTATATGAATAATTTAAGTTTGTAACTGTACCTTTCAGTATACAAATAAAATAGATGTTCAACTCAAGTCATTTCTCTTGTTTTACTGGCTTACCTTAAAAAAGTCACTACTGTGAAGTTAATTTATATTGATCTTAATTGTATATGCAATAATTGCAAGTTAAATCCATCATCTTCAATACCCAAATACTGTTTTCATTATGACAGACACATTCGTTGAAATAGTAATGTCACAAACTTCTGTGGATCAATATTTTGTGTCCGTTGGTATCCCTTAGCATAGCACTTCAACGGACACAGCAAACAGTGATACAGATTCTTGAAAAACATTTATTCCAGTATTTACAATAGAATTCATATTCAGGCCTCACTTCAAGATCAAACAAAAGTCAAATAAAAAAAACCTATTAATTTGGCATCAACATCAACTAAAACAAACAAGACTACCTCCTAAGTGTCAGCTAATATTCTCCATATTTAATTGTGCATCCAATATAAAATGTCAAATAATAGTCAAGCGAGTTGTTTATATAAATTGGCCTGTTAATTGTGAAATGTAGTTATTCATGTCCTCCTCAGCCGATATCAGTTAAGCACATTTGTGATTGTCCATATAAATGGGTAAATCATTGAGGGAAGGGTGCTAGTAATAGCTTAGGCCTAGTAATAGTGAGTCTGAAGCTTTTGTTTTGAGCCCAGCTCGTCGGCCCTCAGAGCAGCTGCAGGCCATCCACGGTCACAGTGTCCACGGTCAGGCCGTTCTCCAACGCCGTGTGGTAGATCTCCAAGGCCTGCTCCAGGGCCAGAGCTCCTCCCTCTGCCGTCTCGATGATGGCGATGGTCTCTCCAAACTCATTGCACATGATGGTAGGCGTGCCCTGGGTCTGAGGAGGAGGATGGCAAATACGTGTCAAATATAGACTTACTACAGTAGAGATATATTTAAACTTACACTTTTTTATTCTTTGCCTCATTTAATAGCTTGCAAGCAATGCATTTTCCACATCACATTTCCAATGCACAGGAGCCAATTAGGAACAGACCTGCTGAAGGTCGGACGCCTGGATCTGAATGATCCGAGATTGTCCGTTGGCTAGCTCCACAGAGCTGCTGTCCACCAGGGTCACGGCAGAGCTGGTCTCCATGGTGACCTGGGCAGCCTCCTCTCGGAGCCTCTGCTGGCGGGCGTGGGTCTTCTTGTGGTTCCTCAGGTTGGAGAAGGTCTTGAAGGCTTTGCCGCACTGGGGACACGCGTGCGGCCGCTCCCCCGTGTGCGTGCGGCGGTGCTCCGCCAGGTGCATGCTCTGGATGAAGCCCTTCCCGCACACCTCGCAGCGGAACGGCCGCTCGCCCGAGTGCGTGCGCAGGTGCTCCCGGAGGTGCGTGTTCTGGCGGAAGCGCTTGCCGCACACTTGACAGGGGAAGGGCCGCTCGCCCGTGTGCACCCTCTGGTGGAGGGCCACGCCCGATGACGAGACGAACAGCTTGCCGCACACGGGGCACTGGTGGGCTTTCGGATGCTTGCTGCCGACTCCGCCTCCGCCGCCGCCGCTGCCGGCCCGCGGCCGCCCGGGCCCCGCGGCCCGGTGGCTGAGCCGGTGCAGCCTCAGGTTGGAGGAGGAGTTGAGCTTCTTCCCGCAGATGTTGCAGTCCAACCCTCCCCGCGCCAGCGCCGCAGACGACGACCCCCCGGCTTCCCCCTCCTCCGTCTCCGCGGCGGAAGGGGCCCCGGCTACCGGTTCGCCAGCGGGGTCCCCGGCGCCGAGCGCGGGGTGCCGCTCCAGGCCGTGGCGGTCCCGCTGCCTGCGGGTCAGGAAGCCCTCGTCGCAGCGATGACAGGGGAAGGGCGCGGGGGCCCCGGGGTGAGCGGCGTAGCGGTGCGCCGCGAGCTTGACGGGCCCTGCGAAAACGGCGGGACAGTCGGGACAGGTGAGCTTCGTGGGGGCGTCGTGCAGCAGGCTGTGCTGCCGCAGGTTGGAGGACTGCGAGAAGGTGCGGTCGCACACGTCGCAGCGGTACGGACGCACGCCCGAGTGGATGAGGTTGTGGCGCATGAGGTTGGCCAGCGACGAGAAGGTCTTGCCGCAGTCCGAGCACTGGAAGGGTCGCTCGCCGGTGTGCGTGCGCAGGTGGTTGCGCATGTGGATCTGCTTCTTGAAGGACTTGGCGCAGACGCCGCACGTGAAGCTGCGCTCCGCGACGTGGAACTTGCGGCGGTGGTGGGCGAGCTGCAGCGTGGAGGAGAAGGTCTTGGGGCAGGAGCGGCACGAGAAGGCCCCCTTGTCGGGAACACTGGCCGGCGGGGCGGGCGCCGCCACCGGGTCACGTGACTCCGAGGACGCGCCGACAGAGTCGCCGCGGGGAGCGGGACTGTCCACTAATCCCACCTCGGAGGCGGCTTGGTGGAGGAGGCTGCTGGAGCCCGAGGAGAGAGCGGGGAGGCCGCTCTCCTCCTGCTTCTCCTCCTCGCCTCCTTCCCTCTGACCTAGGGAACCGCCTGCCGCTTCTCCTCCTTCCATCTGCAGCATCTGCTCCTCTGTGAGCGGAGCAAGGAGGTCGTCGTGGTCATCAATTGGCCCCTCCAGGGTTTGGGCGGCCGCTCTCCTCTCTCTGGCCCCCTGCAAGATGGTCAGAGCCGACAGGGACGCCCTACTGGGGGCCAACACCTTGGAAATGAACAGGAAGTTGACAGTTATAGTCTTAACGTAATAAAGTCTCATTCCCTAGCGCTTTTTCGAAGTATGAGGTCAGATGTTCGTATGAAGGACTGAATATCAATATGGCCAATGTTAGTATCAGATGTGCCCAATAAACAAAAATGAAGAAGCTGTTGAGGCCTGCCAACTAGTTGGGGGACCATTGCAACATTTATGACGAATGTTCATCCTGGGGGCAGACCAAAATTAAAGATGCAGACTTGGATCCCTCACTAAATCATGAATGTCGCTCCCTCCATTATTCCCACACCTATTCCTTATGGATAGCCTGCCTGTGTGCTACGCTTTACACATTTATTCATGGCCTATTATTAAAAACCATGACTTGAAGCGACTGGCGTGCGGCTTGAGGACAGACTAAAGGACAAACTTCCATTGCAATGCGTTTACCATAGAAGCGGGGCTGGGCTGGGCGGACGGGTCTCGGTTGAGGTGGGTGCGGCGGTGGTAGAGGTACTTGGTCATGTTGATGAAGGTTTTGCTGCAGACCTGACACTTGTGCAAGGGGTCAGCGATGTGGGACTTCCTGTGAGGAAGATGAAGAAAGTGGGAAATGATGGGGGGGGGGGGGGAAAAACTAAAAAAGATGAAACTGGCTCCTTATGGGTCGACCACAAGCTGCACCGTTATCACACACAAGACTGCAATGTGTGGCGCTTTCGAAACTAAATGACCCGTCTAGCTGGGCCTTTTATTCCTGGCGTTTTTACCTGTGCATGATGAGCGTCATCTCGGTGGTGAAGCCGTGGCCACAGTCAACACAGAGGTACCTGGCGACGCCAGAGTGTGTGCGCATGTGCGTCTGCAACGACGTCGCCTTCTTGAACACCTTGCCGCACTCCGGGCACCCGAACGTCCCCTGCTCGTGCACGCGCCTGTGGGCCGCCAGCCGGTTGGCGGAGGTGAAGGTGCGGTTGCACAGCTCGCACTGCTGGGGCGTGGCCCAGACGGCGGTGCTCCTCTTCTCCGCCGCCCGCAACCGGGAGTCGTCCGTCCTCTCCGCGTCCTCCCGCGCCCTCAGCTCCTCGAAGCCGCTCATGACTCCCGCCTCCCCGCTCTCCTTGTCCTGGCCCAGAAAGTGTTCCCCCTGGTGCTGGAGGAAGTCCTCCGGGGTTTGGAAGAGCAGGGAGCACTCGGAGCATTCGTACGGGTGGATGATCTCCGCCTGCTGTTGATGATGCTGCTGCTGCTGCGCGTCCCCCTGGACGCCCGGGGCCAGCCTGATCTCCAGCCTCTGGCCGCCGTTCTCCAGCACCGCCAGCTTCCTCGGGGAGCCCGGCCCCGACAGCGTGGACAGCAGCGGCTTGGTCCGCCGGTGGCCGGGCGCGGTGGAGCCGTCCGCCAGCGCCTGGGCCGTGAGGATCTGCAGGTGCATGGTGGCCGAGCCCGGGCTGGGAGAGACCACCGGCAGCATGGCGGAGTTGGGCGGCTTGGACATAATCTGGCGTTTCTTCTGGTGTTGTCTGTGCTGCTGCTGCTGCTGCTGTAGCTGTAGCTGCTGTAGCTGTAGCTGCTGCTGCTGTTGTTGTAGCTGCTGCTGGGCGAGAACCTGCGGGGTGAACATCCAAGTTAAAAAAAATCTCTCATCCAGGCGTCTCCGTCCTACGGATGGTGCATGTGACAGGGTATCTGCAGGTTTCAGCAAGTCAAATTTAAGACTTTTTAAGACCTTTTTAATACCACCTTGAATGAAATTTAAGACCTAAAACACGTGACGGTGGGGGGGATCCCGCTGGATTACAACCCAAGCATAGCATGTGTGTCACTCAATGAGACTCATTCATAACCTCATTGATAATGTTTATATATGCAGCTAGCAAGAAAGAAGCCTCTCTACATGTCCTTCCCGAAAAGTCCCGCGAGAAAAATAAATAAATGAATAGTCCTGCCCCGACAAATTTAAGACCTTGAGTTACAGTATTTAAGACCAGCATATGACATTATTAACGAATTGAAGACTTTTTAAGGCCTTCAATTTAGAAACATGAATTTAAGACTTTTTAAGGATGCGCGGACACCCTGATGTGATGTCACATCTGGCGAGGGGTTTTTACCTGAGCCAGGATCTCCTCCGCCTGCTGATCGCTCAACACATAGTTCTGGACGCTGTTCAGCAGAGTGATGGTGCCGTCGGGTTGCAGCACGTATTCCTAGAGCGAAAGAGGAGAGAGCGTTGAGTATGTTTCAGTCTTCCCGATGACGAGTCAAAAAAAAAAAAAAAAATGCACTTATGAGTGCGGCCAAAGTACAAAGGGGATGCGTGTGTGTGTGTGTGTGTGTGTGCGCGCAGCGGTCCTTACGGCGGTCTCCGTTTTGCTGTGCGTGCTACTTCTGCTGTGGCTCTTCCTGTGCTCCAGCCAGACGTCGGGGGAGTCGAACAGAGCCAGGCAGTCCAGACACTGGTACTTGACCGGACCCGCGCCGTCTGCTCCCGCCTCGTCCGTCTCCAGGACCTCGCACAGCTCTGAGGGAACGGACACGCGTATTATGAACAGCCTCGCACCGGATTAAAGAAAAAGTCTCGAGGCCGCAAACCGTAAAAACTATGTACCATGTGCACATCTAGTTCAGGTTGCATTTTCGTCCACATGCGTGTGTGTGTGTCACACGCAAATCAAAACCTCAACGACCTTTGTCCTAACGAGAGCGAGCGGACGAACCCGCGACGACCCCCCACATCCCAACTGCGATAACTGAACAAACCCGACCATCCATCCCCCCCCCCCCCCTCCCCCCCCAAAATCCCTTTACCCTGGTGCTCCACCTCCATCCCGGCCTCCCGCATGTGCATCTCCTGGTGCTGCAGCAGCTCGTCGGAGTTCACCAGCAGGGCGCCGCACTCCAGGCACTGGTACTGCTGGCTCTCCTCCTCGGCCGCCGCGTCCCGGACGGCCGCCTCGCCGTCCGCCTCGCCGTCCGCCCCGTTGTGGATCTGCTGGTGGACCAGCACGTCCTCCAGGGTGTTGAAGAGCGCGTGGCACTCGCTGCACATGTACTGGTGCTCCACGTACACGCCCTCGGCGGCGGCGCCGTCGTCGCCCGGCTCCGCCATCCTGGGGCCGCCGGTCCACTCAGGGGGGTGAGGGGGCGGGGTTGATGACGTGTTAGTGGGCTGTCACGGAGGAGGGGGGGGGGGGGGGGGGGGGGTGGTGGTTTACTGCCAAAACGTCAACCCTGGTTTTGTGTCCATAGGTTTGGGGTTGTCTGTGGAATTGCGCAGGCGCACACACAGACACACACACACACACACACACACAATGTCTTGTGACTACGAAACGCAATCCTACCGTTCACGAAAGGCACGGTTTAGTTATTTTCCGACCCGGGGGGTAAACAGGGTAAAACACGGCCATTCTAGTCGTTATTCGTGCTTTTTTTTTTTTAAACAGGTTGATATTCCGCGTCTCGTTTGTCAACAAGCTGTTTATAATGGAGGCAAATAACAACAACAACAACAACAACAAACATAAAAAAAAATTAAAAAAAATGGCTCCTCAATGAATCACACGTCTCTCGTACTTCCGACGCGGCCGGGTTTCGATGGCGTCGACTCGCCTAACAGACCCGTCCCCCCCCCCCCCCCCGCGGGTCGGACCGGGATCTGCGGTGGCGCCGCTCCCTTGGACAGCGAAGACCCCCTATTTATTCATTTCCCCCCCCCACTCCCCTCTCTCTCTATCTCTCCCCCCCACCTGCACCGCAATTTCCTGAGCGCGGCTCCCCGACACGCGGCGGCGGTCGTCAGGCGGCGCTACCCGGTTTTCTCCGTCAGTCCGCGGCTACCGGGACGGGCCCTCCTTTTTCTCTCCCTCTCTCTCTTACCTCTCCTTTACTCTCCCGCGTGTGCTCGTCACTCGCGCGCGTCCGCGTCCCCCTCTCTCTCTCTGTGTGTGTCTCCCTCCAGACGCTCAGCCCCCCCCCCCCCCCCCCGCCTCCTCGCCACAGGTTCCGGGTACCGCCGAAGTAGTTTCGAAAATATGCGCCGGGATTGAAAATCGCATTTCAAATGCGTGAAATGAAACGTTTGGCCCCGCCGATCGCCTCCATTATTCTTGTGATGAGTCGCTCCGCCCCCTAATGCGGTAGCGCTCGGGTTTTTTTTTTTCGGGCGCTGCGATTGGACGGCGCGCCTGCCAATCACCGCGCGTTCGTGCGCTGTCGGGAATAATCGGAGAAATGAGTTCCCGATTTGGGGAAGATTCACGTGAACGCCCCCCCCTCAAGTCGGGACAACAATTAGGAAAGTGGGCGAAAAAATGTTGGTACACGACTTGCCGACTTAAAACGGTTCTCATTAGCATTAACCCTGATAACGAGCCAGGTAAAGCAATAGTGTAGTGGTTTTAGGGAATGCAGTGGTGTTAGCGACAAAAATCACTCTAAAAAAAATTAAAAATCCACACATCTTCTTTGTAGCGTCCATATTGTTTCAATGTCGTTGTTGTTGACTTAAAAGCTCATGAACACACCGGAGTCGGAAGAACGACTTCCCAACTCGGTTATCGGGACCATCCGAGCAGGACGTGAACGCGGCACCATGTCTCGGTCACGTGGGTTGTGGGTCTTGTAGTTTTCTTCAAGTACGTCGACACCAACGTTGCCGTTAGGATTTCTGGTTATTCAATTGTAATGAAATAGCACGCCTTTTAAACTAGAGAAAAATAGGTCATGATATTGACGAACGCTATTTGAAACCGACAGTTATAAAGGCTATATATTTGTACAAATTAACTCTGTGTCTGTGATAGCAACACACTTATTAATACTCTCACGTAGTCATGGGCTCGTTGCTATATTGCACTTGTGCGGCGGGTTTAGAAAATCAGTTGAACTTGTTTACTGCCTTGGGGCCCCCCTTCAAAACTGGTGGACTACATTACCCATGAGTCCATGCGGCGTTTACGTCGTCGTGCGTCAAGTCCCTGTCCCTGTCCCCCCCCCCTCCCCCTCCCCCCCCACCATCACTGCTCCACTGAGGAAGAAAGGGGAGAAGAAGAGTTACCTGTAGAGAACGCTGTAAGTGTAGTTCAATTTGTACCGAATCTCCACCATAATAATAATAACAGTTTAGGTTCCGCCGGTGCCCGCCTGGCTCTTCGTAACGAGTACCCCCCTTGCCCCGGCGTTAGTTTTCACAAATATGAGCGGCAGTGGGCGGCCCAGGACCAGCTCATTTGCTGAGCCTCCGGGAGCCACCGGAGCCACTGCGGCCGGCGCCGGATCGGCGGTGGCCGGCGGAAGCTCGGCAGGAAAGACCGGTGCTTCGCAGGCCAGTGGGAGCAGTTCGACGAGCTTCGGGAATTTGAAGCTATCCAGTATGTATTGCTCTGTTGATTTGTAAACGATACCGCGGGGGATGAAATGTCTTCGTTAAGTGTTGCGCTGGGGAAACCGACAATGTAGCGTTTCAAACGGTTTTTGTCATGTCGAGGTTGTTGAGCGTTTTGCTAGCCAACGATCCCCTGTGTGCTACCGTGCAAGCTAACGCTAGCTAGCCGACTCGGCTCTAACCAGTACTAGGTTGCTAATATAAGTTAGCTAGTGAGATAGTTGGCTAACGATAGCTTAGATGTGTTTTTTCGGGACGTCTGGGATCAGAGGTATAGCATACATTAGCGTTAGCTTCTCGTGTGAACTGGATTATAACACCCGTTAACATTCCCGAAAAAATATGTTAAACTGTAACATTAACGCAAGCTACGACCTGTAAGTGTAACGATTGTGACCAATTCGTACCTAGCATGCCAGCAATGCAAAAGGGGGTGAGCTGAAAAAGCACTATAAGGCGTCGTCCCCAATCCAGACATCGCCTTGGTAGCCCTTTTCTAGACAAGCTAACGCGACCAAAATTAACCCTGCACTCACTAGTTATGGGGTTGGATATGGAGTAGAGGCTGATTGTGGTTAACCTAAATAACTACACGACGAAACAACTCCATTATCTAGTAGTTGACGCAAGCTTCAGCGGTCTTCCAACTTTTCCCAATATAATATTGTAGGTCTGTTTAATCTTGATGCTTGGTGTTAGTTTCTACGCGTAGACGGTTGCTTAATCAAAGAAATAAAGTAAAAGCTGATTTAAACGTATTTCGTTAATGTTTTCCTTTTAGCAATGTACTACATAGCACACACCAGCTGAAGAGTTTGAGGTTTTCGTTGCAGTAAATGTATGCAATGTAACTGTAAATGGAAACGAGCAATAACCAGATACTGAACTTTATTTGTGTAGCTACCCATGGCATTGTAGTAGTTATCTATGAATAAGTAAGATTACACACTGACAACCAAAATACTTGTTTTCTTGTTTGTATTACTACTGATCATCTCCCTCTATTTCCCTCTAAGGGGAATCTCATTAAAAAAAAACTCAAACTGCATTTAGAGTCTCCCCTGTATAGCGCCAAATGATTGGTGGTGGTAAAGTTGGTAGTTAATTTATGATCTATAGAAATTGCCAGGACTTTAATAGGCACTATTTGCCTTTTAAGAGACTTTGGCTGATATGTTTTTTCCTAGTGACGGACCAATCTGGAAGAATGGTTGAAAAGTGAACAGCCTAGAGAGCGGTAGATCCACAGATACCACATGCCCTCCTCAGGGTCCTAGGCTTGAAGTGTCGGCTAGTCTGGGTTTCTTTACCACATCATGCTGACTGGTACGGATTATTTCTAAGTGCATTGATTGTGCAACATACTACGTATTTGATAAGGCTCAAGGAGTCTTGTATGCTATGTAGCCTCAGTTACAAGACATTATTTAAGTCTGTGTGGTGTCAGTAGCTAATGCCATTATTGGCGTATATGCATCCATAGCCGTGAGCCATGATAGTTCTCAATGCACTGATAATCGTTCGATAATCATGGGAAGACTGTATTGTTTGAGGAAAAGGATCACACTCGGTGGGGGAAAAATAAATAGAAGAGGGGGAAAGAAACAAAGGGTTTATTTGCAGCCTGAAACGTAATGTTCCAGAGGCATGGCACAAGATGAATTGTACACGAGGTAGTTAAAAGTTTTGCTCAGTCTGCTGTGTGGACAGTATCAGCTAGCTTAGTGCTGCTTGCATTGCTCCCACCTGGATGTGTGTCCCTAGAAAGCTTAGAGGTCTCTCCAGTTGGCAAAATAATAAATAAAAAGTCACATGCTAGCGCTCACTATTTATTGAGAATGTCACATTTGGTTTTAATGTGCATGAGGTTTAAAGCAGTGAGTTTTGGAGGTTCGTGACAGGAAGGTGTCTTAGAGCGGATGACCGTGTTGTTGAAGGCTTTTTCTCAACATTTTAATAAGGTGGTGTTTTTTGCCTTTTTATACTAATAAACTCACTGACACACATGTTGACATTTTGAAATTGGGTTATAGCGTTTTCCAAAGATTTAGCAATTTCAATGTTTGCTAAAATTAGCTTTCAGTCTGGCAGTGTGGGCTTTTACAGTATATGTTTTTCTTTTTTTAAGTCAACTGTGTGTAAAAGTCAGTTGGTAGTAAATCATTAATGCCAAAAAAATAGCTTGCTTTGCACTTTACCATAAATTGTCTACTCTGAGCAGGGACACGGGTACACACAAAAACATCTGTTATGGACTAAGAGCTTTTGGTATCAATATGTATCATGTTCTTGACCGCTTTGAGCACAAATTAATCCACAGTATCAATTAATATTCCACCACGCCTCCTAGCAACCATTCACCCAACACAATTTACATCCCATGACCAAAATGAATACAGCATCCTGGGAGGGACCAAAATCACTCCCGTCACTCTCCCTCTCCCTCCATTTCTCTGCTAGACGTCAGGCTTACGTTAACCTCCACAGAAACCAAAGCACCTCTCTTGCAGCTGGTCAGAGTGCTCATCTTTACATTCATTATTCAAAGGACTATCATGCCATGACTGCTCTATATTTAATGCCGTCCCCTCTGACTCAACTTGTTTAAAAAGAGGGAGGAAGAGTGATGCTGAGGAGCTGTGACGGCAACGCTGCCCTGCGGTGACTCGCGGGGCATTCACCAGAAACACTTACCAACGTTAGGACATTGGACATTCCCGAGGAGGCGGTTCAGAGATGTGATGTGTAGTATATGGGCGGGGTTTCTGTCACTTTGACGGCACCCTAAGTCCCACTAAATTTGAAAAGAGCTAAGGGTTCAAGTTTGTTCTGCTATTTCTCAAAATGTATGCTGTGTGTAGGGCATTGGAAAGTGATTTTACAGTGTTTGTGTCTTTACGTTTTTTATTGACAAGTGCTGGTTAAGTCAAAGGTCGCGACCTCACTTGTATAACTCTTCTTTGACTAAGAGAATCCTTGGAGCCTAATGCATGAGCTACTATTCTTGGTCATTTGTAAACATGCCCATTGTATCAATTCAGAATTAGTCGTGATTCCTTTTTCATAATTTAATTGGACCAATTTGCTTATAGATTACAGCATTACAGAAATACGGCAACCTTTAAAGAAAACGCGTTCAAAACTATTGAATGTATTCATTTTTATGGGATGGACCTTTTTATTTGCAAGTCAGCAGGCTGCATTTAAAAGTGCCTACCCTGTGGCATTACCGTAAATTCATTCAACGGATGAATTAGAAGATATCGGGCCAAACTACTAAAGTGTCTTGTTGGAACAGGCGGGCTGAACAGAAAGTACAGGAGAACATTTGTGTGTGCTACTACTGTCCCTGCCGTCACATCACAGGCTCTGACAAGCCGCTTGGTAAACGCCCGCCTCTCGGCTCCTCCACCACCAACCCCACAGTGCTGCTTGTCAGATCATTCCCAACCCTACACGTGTGTGTGCAACACACCCAGCTCACTGATATTGTCAAGCTACTGTATGGCACTAACTGGAACTGTCACTCACTGTTAAATCCGGAGCGCGGATCTCGCCTGCCACAAGGTCAAACATTAGCGCAGACGGGGATCCTGTTTCACTGCTCGAAAATGCACCTTTTTTAAATATTCTTTACATTCTTCCTTTCTTTCCTATGAAGTCACCTCGGTGATGTGCCCCAGCTCCCGCATAGTGCTCTAATCCACATAATTACCTCATGGTGCCCTCATCTTAACATGGTGGCTGTTGCATGGTGAAACTATTGGAATGGGGCCACTGGAGCTGGAGTAAGATTTCAAGGGTGCCGAGCTGAGATAGAGACGCCGAGTGGGTTTTTCTCCCCAGAGGCGGCAGGGTGAAGTGCTGTGGGAAGAATCAGGTGCTGATTACCAGCTGCTGGAGTGTGACTGTGGAGGAGCTGCTGCTGCTGCTGCTGCTGTTGCTGCTGCTGCTGAGGTCACCGCTGCTCGGATAAAATGAGAAGCGCTTGTTGCTGTTGTTTAGAGCCTCCATCCCCCTAGGGGCTGTTGTTAAAAAAAGCCTGCCACTGCCAGTCCACACAAGACTACAAGAAACGTTTTGGAAGAAAAAAATTGTTTTGAGGTAAAAAAAATGACCACTGCATGCCTGAGTTTCTTCGCGGAGGACTTGCATACATGCCGGGAAAAGTCCCACAATTGTGGATCAGACAGGTTTTTCTAATGCAACCAAAAAGATTCAGAGAAAATTGTTGAACCATACACAAGAACAAAAAAAACATGAACAAATATATCAGAGGTGTAATTATGAGGCACATATTTTACCTCATGGGGCAAATGATTTGCAGTCCTCTAACATTGTTTGTATTTGCACCTCCCTTCAACAGGAGACAGTGGTAAGGTGACGACAGTGGTAGCCACCCCCGGCCAAGGTCCGGATCGCCCACAGGAAGTGTCCTACACGGACATCAAAGTCATTGGCAATGGCTCCTTCGGCGTCGTCTACCAAGCCCGCCTCATCGACAGCCAGGAAATGGTCGCCATCAAGAAGGTCCTCCAAGACAAGCGTTTTAAGGTAGGTCAGACGAGCGTGGCCATTTTGGATGTTTACAGCACAATGGAAGTTCTCTTATGTGGGTCAGGACCCATCATGCACTGCAAAAGCGATGGGTGGCTTGGAAGTGACCCACTTACTGCTTCTTTCACCCACTAGTTTAATGCAAAAAAATATATATTTTTTTGTTGCAAAAAGGAAAGATCTCGTGAACCAGGAATACTCACACCATCTTTCTTTCCTGTTCTCTCTGTGGCTCCGTCCCCCCTCATTCTTTCCTGGTTTCTCTAGAACCGAGAACTACAGATCATGAGGAAGTTGGACCACTGCAACATCGTCAGGCTACGGTACTTCTTCTACTCCAGCGGAGAGAAGGTGTGTTTGAGCTGACTCATTTCCAGAAGTTTCCGGTGTGCAGGGGGGGGGGGGGGGGGCGCCACACCCGGTCGCTGACTCACAGTTGTGATTCACGACATTGCCACATTGAGTTTTTATTAAGTTTGTGGTGATGATTTGTAGCCCTTCTGTGTTATGTTCATTTGTGATTAGTGTTTTATGTTGTCATTTCTTTTTAATGACCCCCCCCCTCACTCCCTATCCTTTCTCTATACTTATTTTTATGAAGCCATTTCTTGTGATTTATTATATATTATATCATTATATATAATACTATTGCTTGGTGTGCTTTTATATTCGCTGAACACTATTGACTGCCTGTTGTTTTTCCCGCCACTGTCCAGAAAGATGAAGTGTATCTGAACCTGGTGCTGGACTTTGTCCCAGAGACGGTGTACAGAGTGGCTCGGCATTTCAACAAAGCCAAGACCACCATACCAATCATCTATGTCAAGGTGGGCAGGCCTGATCTATTGGGCTGGCTTTATTTGGAGGTCTTCTTCTCTGCAGTATTGTCCTATTGTTGTAAACTGTGTGTGTGTGTTTGTGGTCTCTAATGCTTGAAACATATTGTTGTCTTTGATGCACCTAAGTTGCTCTTGAAGAGATCAATGGAGACCGGAGGAAACGCGGTTCATTCTTTGCCTGTGGTTGTAGTAAATGGTCAAAGTATACCATGTCCTTTTTTTGTCAAAAGCTCACTGTTCTAGGATTATGAAAGCCCCGTGGTCCCATGATAGTTAGTTTGTAATACTGTGTGTGTGTGTGTGTGTGTGTGTGTGTGTGTGTGTGTGTGTGTGTGTGTGTGTGTGTGTGTGTGTGTGTGTGTGTGTGTGTGTGTGTGTGTGTGTGTGTGTGTGTGTGTCACGTACGTGCGCGGCTGTTTACTACGCTTGCAGCAGTGGAGAGGACATTAAGGCGCATGGTCCATTTCCCCGTATCAGCCTTCTGTTACCCTGTGATGTTGATATGCGTACTGACCCCCACTGCCCCCCTCCTCCTCCTCCTCCTCCTCCTCCTCCCTGCCTTTGCCTGCACTGTCCTTTGATCTCTTACGAGCGCTCTTCCTCTGGCCTTGGGGTTTCATTACCGTGGGCCTAGAGGTCCTTCTCCCTTCCCCACTGATCCCCCGCGTGTGCTATACTCCCCACTACCTCCCGTTTCCCCCGTGTTCTTGGCCAATCAGTTGGTAATCGGTGGGGCTGCCTGCTGTCACCCGCATTGGCTGGTGTGGGTGATGATGATGGTGGTGATGGTGGTGGTGGTGACGGCGGTGATGATTTGTTATTAAAATGCCCCACCGTCTGCCTCCCACAGATGGACGCGACTGTGCAGTTTGAACATTTTGGGTCTTTATTTAGACGCACAACCATTTATTTTTAATTGGGAGATCATTAAAAAAAATGTGTTTAATAAATCCAGCCCGGATTTTCCCTTTTCAGCACCCACCCACACAATGTGACAAAAATGTTTATAGCACATGACGAGGCCTTTGCATAGTGTAACATTGATACGCTCACACACGCATTACTACTTGTTGGGTGGTTATAAATCTGTCCCTCTTTTTTTCTTTCTTTTTATAGTTCAGTGAATAGACCTCCAGTCGTGATTGACGTTTCCATTTACTCAAATTACCTTTATTTCAACCTTTGGCCTGGGCTGAAGTCGTCTAATGCGCCTACCAGACAAGGCCCTGATTTCTCACGCCTTTCTTCCCCCCCCCCCCCCCTCTACCTTGTTAGAGGCCATTATCCCACCATACAGCCTTGCTGTACACGATGTGTAGGAGTCAGGGCAGCGAGTTATGAGCCTACTTGAGTAGACATGAGAAAATGAGAGTAGCCATTATGGCGCTCCCTCCCATGAATGCTCATTTGCCTGCCTGGCTTAGCACTCGCAGTATTTTAGCCCCTCTATATAAATTGTTAAACACTGACTGGCTCTCTTGTCCGTGTCCCCCTCCCTCCCTCCCTCCCTCAGGTATACATGTACCAGCTGTTCCGCAGTCTGGCTTATATCCATTCCCAGGGCGTGTGTCACCGAGACATCAAGCCCCAGAACCTCCTCGTGGACCCGGAGACGGCCATCCTCAAACTCTGTGACTTTGGCAGGTCGGTAGCATGCAACACCCATGGATCTTTCTCTTTGCTGCTCCTATCTGGACTTTCTTGAGGCCAGGGCTCTATTTCTGAGTTTTGTGTATTTTTTTTTCTTCTTCCTGGCTGTCAATCTGTCTAGACATGCTTACTCTTTATCATGACTGTCTGTGCATATCTGTCAAAAGGTTGAATAATGGATTTGGATTGACACTCAAGTCCTTCCTCATCTGCCTACCCTCCTACTCCTCTGTCTCACAGTGCCAAGCAGCTAGTCCGCGGCGAGCCCAACGTGTCCTATATCTGCTCGCGGTATTACCGCGCCCCCGAGCTCATCTTCGGTGCGACCGACTACACATCCAACATTGACATCTGGTCCGCCGGCTGCGTGCTGGCGGAGCTGCTGCTGGGACAGCCCATCTTCCCCGGGGACAGCGGCGTCGACCAGCTCGTGGAGATCATCAAGGTAGGTCTTGGCTGTGGACACATGCATACCTGTAGGTAGGGTCCAAAATTACCACCAGCCAATGGCTGATGGATTTGACATTTGGCAGGTACAAAAAATTCAGGGTTACATATTAAAAGAATTGCTTGGCCGTTAGTTTTCCACTCTGGCAGGTAAAAAGACACAATTCTAAAAGTTAATTTTGGATGCCGCCTGTAGAGAGCTGCTGTGTAATTATTTGGCCAAACTGTTGTTTATTGAAACCAATGTATCCAGGGGCTTAATAGTTGATGTCAGTGCTAGAAATATACAGGCAGAACTTGTATACTTCTCCCTATGGAGAAGTTTATGATATATCCCTGGATGTGGAACTGTGGCCTTTTCTTTACAGTGACACTAGGCACAATGACAGTTCTGCTGTCACACGTAAACTACTGCCGAGTTCCTGAACCTAAGTTTTCACCTCATCTCTAGACTTCAGACAAAGTTGTACAAAAATCTGCATGTTCCTTATCTATATGCTTGCGTTCTATGCGTTAACCTGAAAAACGTAGAGCAACACAAACAAAACGATGGACATTAAAAAAGATTAATAAAAAGAATGGTGTCATTGCTAGAATAGTTTTGACTCGAGCTCTATATTTTGGGCAGGTGTAAATCGCTTTGAAATGCAAATATCCATTATGCCCCATCCAACTGCTCTTTCATTTTATTTCTAGGTGCTTGGGACTCCAACGAGAGAGCAGATTCGAGAAATGAACCCGAATTATACAGAGTTCAAATTTCCACAGATCAAAGCACATCCCTGGACTAAGGTACTTCCCCTTTCTGGAGTCACGACTGCTGTTGACTTGCAAGGCTCCTAGACTTGTAACCATGTGCAGCCTAGTACTTTGATCCACTAACTATGACAGCTTATTCCCTGTCCACCTGTTGGTCAGCTGTATTGCATTTAATGCAGATCTGAACATTAATTATTTTTGGAAATTTGGTTATTATTTGATTATCTTTTATTAAGATGGAACATAATATGTTGTGTGGGGTCGACAGGTATGTTTTTTTCAAGACCGATATTGATTATTTCTCGTCACAGAAGCCGATCTGATATTTGGCCGATATTAATTGGCAATAAAAAAAAGACAAGTGAAAATTACCAGTAAAAAAACTCCAATGCCAGATGTCTTTCAATGAACATATGTTTGATCCAAAAATATAACACAAATCTGAATTGAACTTGTGCGGAGATGTTGTTGTGGTTGGCTACTGGGCATCTCTTTTGGTCGGTGCTGTATTGTACAGTTCAGGGTGAGGAATCCTTAGATGGGACCAAAGATTTGAGGTATTGTTTGAGGTTGGTGCTCCCGTGTTGACACTTGCTGTGCATTTGCTGCACACTGCCTTTTCTATTCCTATTTTGGTGTAGAAGTCCCAAACTGCTTTTATTACGTTGGGAATCCATCTGAAATGAAAGAGGGTTTTGGAAGGGATGGTTAAAAGGTTGATGGGTTAAAACACTGAAATTGGAAGTTTTAAAAAGTGTTCACCATATTATACACACACACACACACACCTATAACAACTTTAACACCAATGAACAAGTCACCACTTGATACTCAAACATATGCTATATATTCCTTTTGTTTGTTTAATTATGACAACAATGTACAATGACCTACTTGTTACTCATATAGGCTACAACTACATTAAAGCAATGTAAATGCATGATTGTATCAACTCATACTGTCAAATACATGACGGTAGAATAGTTCTAATTAGGGATGTGCGCGGGTATTCGGTTACACGGTTACACGGGGCTGCCGCCACTAACCGTTTTGTAAAAAAAATTCGGTTACACTAAAAAAAAAAAAAAAATGGACCAACATTACTGCATGTCTTAATAAAAGTTTTCATTTAACAAGCTAAATACTTGCACATTAATTATTAACATGGATTATTTCAATTGCATGCATGTTCATTTCTGACGCGAACGAATGTAATAGCCCACGGGGGAAAAAAACTGTCGCCTGCGGGAGGGTGCAGCTCGCCATCGTCTTTGAAGATGTTGTAAAAAAACAACTTGAAAAATAAACGTTGTTTAACCGTTAACGTGATGTTGTCTGAAGTTCATAAGGACGTCTGAGTTAGGCATGTTGTTTGTCTCTCTCTCTCTCTCTCTCTCGCTCTCTGCCACTTGCGGAGCAGAGAGCGAGAGAGAGAAATAATTACGCAGAGCCGACAGACTTTAAAAGTCCAAAACAAATATATTTACTGACAAGAAGTGGTTTTAATCAATTCCATAATTTAAAGTAGATTTTTACTAAACGAAAAAATGTGAAAAAAAAAGAAAGGTCAAAATAAAAACGCAAATCAGACAGAATTCTCCTTAAAGCAACCTCGTAATGGGGGTACATTATTATAACTAATAAATAAGTTATAAATATAGATCGAAATGTGCTTAGTTTGGGCTATTTCTCAGAGTTCAATTTCATAATTTAATTAATTAATTAATTAACGGGTATTCGAATAAACGGTTTTCAAAATGTCGTGTACACGTCAGTGCAATTAACCGCTCGGAACATCCCTAGTTCTAATGTTAAACGAAAGCGTGTGTATCCGTGTTACACAAGGTGGAGACAGAAGGGGGGGGTTGACTATATACACAAGCTTGCAAAAGAGGTAAATGGGAAAGCAGTGGGACATGGCAAAAAGTGTTGTAGAACGTGTGCAGGACAGCGCGAGCATTTTGGCGACAACGGATGAGTGATCTTTTGTGTTACGGACTTGTGTATCCTTCTCATTTGAAGGGGGGGTCGCCGTTTTGTTGCGCATGTGCTTGCCGACCAAGCAAAAAAGGTGTGTGAGGGGCAAGATAGGTAGAGAAACAAAATTGAGATGTCTACACTACCAAATTAGTTTTTAACCTCGGGTAAGCATATTTGGCGACCACGAATGAGTTCGGTTATGTAACTTATTTCTCACCCGATGAGTAAGCTGTGAGACGCATGTTACAGATATAGAAAACTTTTATTACAGTCGTCGTCTAGAGGCGAGTAAAATAGGGGCGACAAAATGCAACGACTTGGAAATTTTTTCAGTTTTATAATACATTGGGTGTTACTTTGAGTCGCTCTTCTCTTGCCTTGTAGCAGTCAGTCAGAAAATGATACTATTTCCACAAGTTGCTGGCTTCTCACTCTGCCACTGTTCATGAAGTGTTTTGATTGGTTGTCACGCTCCACGCGTCAACCAATCCTAGTGCAAATATACAGAAGCTGCAGGATTGCAAGGACTGCGGAAAGTCAAGAGCTTAATGTTTCATTTTATAACATGAGATCAAGACAAGCATGTTGGTGAAACATGTTTCGCAATTGTGATGTTTGGCATTTGGTATTTCATCAAATCATTTGATTATGAAAATCAAATCAAAATCAATTGTCTTTTTCCTGATTCTTCTATTATCAAGCTTGAATTGTATGAACATATTTATATTAAATGGTATTGTCCTAAAATGACACCCAACATGCACACGTCCTCCATAACATAATACAAACCACTCCAAGGTGTTCTGAGGACGCGGTGATCCCACCATCATGTTCTCATGTATGCGTTTGGCCCTCCCTGTGCTGTTAAAGGTGTTTAAGCCCCGGACTCCACCCGAGGCCATCTCGCTATGCTCCCGCCTGCTTGAGTACACGCCGGTCACCCGACTGTCTCCCCTGGAGGCCTGCGCGCACGCTTTCTTCGACGAGCTGCGTCAGCCCAACACCCGCCTGCCCAGCGGCCGAGACCTGCCCCTCCTCTTCAACTTCAGCCCCGTCGGTGAGCTCCCCACCCTCACCTCGCTCTTCCTCTTTGATTTGACACAGTGTAAAAGTTGACAGTTTTAGAGGAAAAGCTTTTGCCTAGGGGGCAGGTTCTGTAAGGTCATGTGACAGCAGTGTTTTAGGTTTGGTTGGTTTGGTTGATCTTCTGAATTGTATTGTTTGTCGTCCTTTTTCAGAGCTGTCTATTCAGCCCCAGCTGAACCCCACACTCATTCCACCTCACGCTCGCGCACAGACGTCACCTGCCTCACATGGTACGTAGGGGAGATACCCTATTCTCCACACTACAACATTGCTATGCATGTCATGGTGGTGGGCAGGTTTTATTATTGTTATTAAGTTTAATTATCGGTAGTGGGGATTACTAGAAAACCATGCCATTTATTGATTCGAATCATTCTGAAACCAATATTTTATGGGGGAAAAAGGGACAGCTTTTTTGCATCCTGTTTTCCATTTTGCCAAGATCCTAGGTTCTATGTGAATATTGGTGATCCATAGCCTAGAAATCTAGACACCCCCTAGCGGCAGCAAATTTATTTGGCAGCCAGGTAGGTCTAGCACGGCTCCGTCGGCTTTTTGGTGCTGGAAACACAAAGTATGTCAGACCAATCACAGCGTGAGGGGCGGAGTCGAAAGCTGGGCTACCATGACGACAGAGTTGCGACGGTTCCGTGTTAGGTAAACAATGGCTGCTGCTGCTGGCGAACGGCTGTCTTTCGACTCGGCTTTGGCCGCGACTCTTCAAGACTTGAAGTTAACATTTTATTTGAGAAAATAACAAAGAACGGCACTATAGTCTTTCCTCGAAAAGAAATATGTATTCGGAGTTTTGATTAATTACGTAGTCAGAGCCGTCGCTCTGACTACGTCACCTTCTTCGTTGCTCTGATTGGTTGTAGCGCTATCCTATTGTGTGCAGAGGGAACTTGAAAGACAACCGTTTATCCCGCCCACACTGCTAATGGAGCTGAACCAGACCTTACATCTTTCTGATGTGGGTCTGGCTCATAGACATATATACGTAGACGCCTCATAGACTGACGCTGCCCGTTAGAGCTGACGTAGCAGCGCGGCCGCCATCTTGGCAGGGGACCCAGTGCGCCCCCAGTGCATTCATTTCTATGGAGGAAGGTGTATCCCCAACTACAATAATAAGCATAACTCCCCGAATTTTTACCAGATTTTCACACGGTTTGGTTTGTTACAAATGGCTGAGATTTATTTATGATACAGGACGAATTAATTATTATTATTTTTTTTTTTTAAATAAGAATTATTGTTCAATCTTACTTGTGAAAGGTAATCCCACGCGATCTGGTGTCAATACTGCGCCGTAAGCTGCACAAAATACTGGCATAGCTTGCTCTCCCGTTAACTCCTATGCTAGACTAGAGTGAGGAGACCCAATCAATATGGTGGCGAGGCTGGGTTACGTTCCAGCACGTCATTAGGCGTCTATGGTCTGGCTTGCCAGGCTAGGTGATCCATGTTTTAGATGACTGACGTGTGCGTTTCTCTTTCCCCTGCAGAGGGCAGTGTCTCAGACAGTCCTGCTCTACCCAGCTCAGCGCCTGGATCTATCAACAACAGCACCTGAGCCTCCCTAATCACTCTGCCCCCCCACCCCACCCTTTCTCTTGTCTTCCCCCCTTCGTCTTTCCTCTCTTCTGCCTCCACTCTAAACCCTCTCTTCCTCTTCCTCTCCCCCTCCCCTCCGGGCTCCGTACCGCTCAAGAATATCCACTCACACAACACACTCAACGTTTTTTCTATTCCCCTAGATGTCAACAGTCTCTGGTGTAAATGGATGATTCAGTGGCGTTGGGCTTAAGAAGAGTATAGGTGTTTTAAAGATCCTCAAAGCAACCCGTTATCCAGGTTATTGGAAGTAGTGATTTTATGCCTTGTGCGATCCTTGTCTCGCCTGCTAGAATGAGGAAGAGGAGAAAAAAAAGTGTGGCCAGGGCGTACCAACGCTAATCTCTGTCCACCTATTTGTGTATCCAAAAGTAGGGTATTTCTGTATTATAATTGGCTTTTATCGACTTTTATTTTTTCTATTTATTCAAATTAGCAGATTTTATGTGTGTCAGTGAATGGGCCTTGATTGGCTGTGTATGGGAGATACGGGCCATGTTTGAGACGTGAGTGATATCGACAATCATCCTTAGTAGAGTTGAAATTTAACTGTGGCATTGTTGAGTTGGTTCAGTCCGTCGCACTGCTGAATGGTGAATGAAAGGAAAAAAAATGTTTTCTTTTAAAATACATGGTTTTATCCTGAATACTGAGCGGCAAGTAACAATGGTGGTTGCCGCTGTGGTGTTTTGATAAGGGGAGATTTTAGGTCTTAAAACAGTTTCCCACTCGGAATAGAAAGCCCAAGTCTATTGAACAAACAGTTTCTTTCTTCTTAACGTCTTAAATATTATTTTTATGGAATGTAGGCATTGATGAGGTAGCAGTGCACATGTGTATTGACTGCAGTTTGTGTAAGCCCAGGCGTCAAGACCGAGAGACCCTTGCTCTGCAACCCACGCACAGAATTGTTGCAATAGGGGAAAGTGACGTATTAGGATTATATACTTGTGACAAGCAGTACTACATTTGATGCTCCTATTAGGCTTCATCCTTGTCCTTTTTTTAATGTGTTTAGTTGATTTAATTGCTGATAACTACACCCCCCACACACACACACACACACACACACACACACACACACACACACACACACACACACACAAAGACTGCACCGCTACCTCTGAGTAGTACTTTACTTTCTCACCGCCACAGATATGCATGTTTACCCAAGTTGATCAATAACCTCCACTGGCAGATATTAGTCTGATCAGGAAAATATGCCCCCCACAATCCCTTCTCAAAAAAAAGCTAAACTACCATTTCTTGGAGCCTCCCCCCCCCCCCCCCCCCTCTCATTCCTCCTTTGTCCTTCTTTCAACCTCTTTCTGTCACTGCTAAACTGTAAATATCAAGTACCTTTTATTTTGTTATTATTATTATTATATTGTATTTTTTGGTTTTGTTTCCTATAATAGACAGGAGCCTGGCTCTCTTCTCAGTCTCAGTCTGTAAATAAGATTTCATTTCTGTCCCTGGTTTAGGAGGGGAAACGGAGCAAAAATGTTTCTCTCAATTTTATTCTCTCTCCCTCCATTTCTCTATTGTGGCCCTCCCTCTCCCCCTTCTCACCCCCTCCCCTGAAATGTTGTCATAATTGTTTTTATTTATTGTATAGTTTTCGGTGGGATGTTTTTTTTGTTTTATTTTGTTCTTTTAATTGTCAACCCAGGGCGCGTTGAGCTTTAGTTTAATTGTATTTGTTTTTAGTCCAACATTGTCACATGTAAATGTTCCAACATCCAAGATACTGTACTTTAGATCCAGACATTGGAGTGTCCTTCCAGTCCATGGTTGTGTGTGTGTGTATATATCTATAGATATATCTATAGATCTATAGATATAGATCTATAGATATATATATCTCTGTACACACGGGTACACCTGCTTTCCTATAGGCACAGCTATAGGTCTCTGTCTAACTTCAATGTGAAGGGAATGTTAAAACGCCTTGGGTCAATAGGGTTGTGGTGGTGTTAGGGAGCCAGAATGGCTCATCACGCGTATATGATCCCTGGCGCCATTGCTGTGACTGGGAGGATCTGGGGGTGGGTGGAAAAATGATTGTCTGTCCAGTGACTTGAACCATCCCCCCCCCCCCCCCCCCCCCCCTCTGTTTCTAGTATGACTGCAAATGGGCGGCCGTGTTACTTTGTTGTGAGCCTCACAAACAATGTGTGTGTGTCTGCGTGTGTGTGTGTGTGTCTGCGTATGTGTGTCTGCGTGTGTGTGTTTTAGTGAAAAGAGGGGACACCCTTCATGCCCTTGATGTTTTTTCCAATAAAGAGGACTGATTTCACTTTCATTTAATTCCCCCACCCGCCCCTGTCACATGTTGGTTTTATTTTGTTGTGATCCTGCTTTATTTTTGTTGCCCTTTGCTGAGGGCAAAAAGTCATTGTTGGGAACAGAACGGTTGTACAAAGGAGATGATGGAAAGAGCAATGGGGGGAGAGAGACTTTTTTGTTTGTTGGTATAAATAATTAAACTCATTAAAGTGATGAAACTGTCCCTGCTTCCTGTCCTTGACTGAATAAGGCTTGATGTATACAGACACAAACTTTCACTCAGCTTTTAGGCATTGTTGATAGTTATAAGATGGCAATGTGTATTCCGGAGCAGGAGGCGATGGCCTTTTGGTTGTTGGAAAATGTTTTCAAACTTTGTAAAGTATGTTCATAACTTTATTTTTTTTATTTTGCAATATTTCAAGCAGTTACTTTGGTTACCTAAATGTGTAGATTTGCCGCAAAACGAATCCCATCATCCAAACATTTAATTCATTGCAAATCTTTTATAGAATGTGATGAATGAAAGAGCCTGTGCCGGCTTAGTCCATCTTTTGAACATGACTTACAGAGCAATTTATTTCCCGTTTGTAAAACAAGGATTTTGAACAGTGCCACGTATAATCATATTGTCAAGTACCGGTAATTATGGGTCTTTCACACAGCAATAAGGGAAAAGTATATTGAATGCAATTTGGTTCATCATTAAACCTTTATTGGCTGGAGTTTACATGAAAATGTGCCAGGGCTACTTCTTGACAAGAGACTCGTATTCATCCTATATCTAATTAGTGAAAACCTAGGACAAATATCATGGGTGTATTCCCATCCCAAAATATGAATTGTATCTGCACATGCAGGAAATAACCTGGCCCAAATGACTCATCACACAGCAGTGTGCCTCTAGGACATTGTTAAAAACATATCGTGCGGAGTCAAATAAGACGGATGAGATAAAGTAGACGGCGAGAGGGTGAGACCGTCTCAGTGGGACGGTAGTTGAACTCACTCCTCTGAAACACAGACAACCCCCCCCCCCTGGACTCCACCTTGCCCAGGCCTTACCTCTACCACATTCCTCACCGTCTAAACAACACATCTCCCTTGTCCTCTAGCGCTATGATAAAGACTGCCAAGGTTGAATAATGTTATCCTGCGGCTGTACTGCGCAGCCCCCCCAGTTTATGTGGAGGGTGAGTGGTCCGGGCCCCTCTGGCTGGACGCCCGGCCTCGGCTCTTTAATACCATTTGGAGTCGGGTTAAACGGTGTGGAGGAGCAGCTCGTCTTCCCAATCAGCCGGGAGAGCACAGAGGGAGGGTGGGGTGGGGTGGGGGGGGGGCACTGTGTAATTCTGGGAGAGGCAGTGCAGTGGTGGGCAAGTCTATACTGCCACTGACCTCCGAGCGGAGTACTTTGTGGGGCCGAAACAAGACACATCGACGGGCTGTTGGGTAATGATTGTGTAGGGTGAATTCAATAACTGGATATAGACTTAATAAACCTGCATGTGTGAGTCTCTCACTCTCAGACACACACACAGTCGAGGGCATCTTATTCTGTGTGCCCATGTCCTCTACCCACGCAGCCTTGACATTAACCCATTTATTTTATTTTATAATTAATTTCTTAATTTACAATACACTCAGAGACCCCTTGCCTTGAATTGAACACAATTTGACAAACAATGACAGCAGGGGAAACCTTTAGAGCACATTTTAAAAATATACACACCAAAGTTTCTCGATGTCCTAAGCTTCTTGATTATTATTACCTCTGGAAATAACAGTAATACAGGTGTAAAAAAAAACATATTTGAATGCACAGTACAATATGGTCAAATAATACCGCCGCGCTTTTAAATTAGAAAGTCTCTTACGTGAAATGGGATACTATTGGTGTATGAAATGAGCTGGCAGCCTATCAGAAGAAGGCTTGTTATCATGCAGAAACCCAACGTAATACTGTCAATAGTGCTATTTTCTCCACGGACAAGAGTCTGAGTTTGGTAAGTAACGTTAAACTATTTTCACATATTGTACGCAAATCTCCTGGCGTTTACACGACACGCCGCGTTATCTACAGCCCTGCGCGGAGGTTTTCAACGGGGGGAGACAAACTAACGTTAACTTTTAGTTGGTCGCCGCCATTATACCACCGAAGAAGCGCTCACCGCCCTCCTTCTTCATCGCCTCTTCTTCTTCTACATCTTAACCTCCGTCGAAGAAAAAAGTAAACACCGTCGGTCGAAGGGACGGGGCTGGGAGTCGTCGTTGCTAGCATACGTTATATGGAAAGCGGTTTCCAACCACAACGTTTAATGTACATCACAGACAACACTGTAGATGGGCCGGCTACCATTGCTACCAACGCGTTAGCCATTTCGCCGATAAGATGGCCCTCTGCTCGGTGACTGTAGAGCAGCAGTCAAGTGTCCCGACCGGTTAGCCGTTAGCATTAGCTTGCTAGTGACATGCGGGGAGATTGCGTTATCCGGAGCCCCGGTTAACAACATAGGCAATGGGCTAGCGAACATAGGCAGTGTGTTATATTGTGTTTTTAATACATGTGTTGGTTGTATCCTATGATCTTGGTGTGTCATGGTCACCGGGAATCACCAAGACCGGTGCGAAGCGGCTAACGCTAACCGAAACGCAGCCCTAGGAGGATGACTTGAGCATAATCAGGGATATTGCGGAGCTGATGTTTCGCTATGAAATCATGTAAATGTGGCGATCCTTCCCAGTGTTGTGCTGAGCACGATTCATTCAACAGTCTGGATGAAATGATATTTTAGTCATACTGATCACGATCTGAAATATAGATTAGTTTGCTAATACAAACTTCAGTTTAAGTATGGTCCAATATGTCACCAAAAACTACAATCCGAAACTTTACCAAATGCAAAATATTTGAATTAAAATGGCAAATGCCCTATGAAACTCGTTCTCTAATGGATAACCCCATTATCCTTCGCATGCGTATATATTATGCATGATGTGTACATACATACTTAGACCGAGCATTGTAAGTTAACTAGTTTTGAATTGTAGCAATGTAAATACTCCGGTTGCAGATGTGAGTTCATTGCTGGAAACTGCAACAGGAGTTTGTCTGCTTGCGCCATGAACCTTATTACAGCAGCTATCAAAATGATGCGAGAGAGCGGCCCATGAAATGGCAGAAAGACAAACTTGGCTGGCTCTCTTATTTTGCAGACACACCTGCATGGTCAAACTAACAAATTAGCCCATTTCTGACCCATGGCGTTGAGTCATTTTGGCAACCTGCAAAATACAGAACTTTGTGTCCAAGCTTGGTTTTTAATAATGCATGTCGATGCACATTCTCATCAGGAGATGGCAATATTCACAACTAGACATTATTTCAAATTGAATTTGCTGTTGTGTAAGCACTGCAAAAGCACGAAGTACATTAAGTTTAATTATTTCTTCTTCAATTTTTATCTCCTGGTGATGAACAGGACTATAAAACCAAGTAAAGGGGTATGTGATGTAACCGCGCCTCCCGACAGACTAAAAGGTATATCCTTCCTCCTGCCTAGATGCCCTTGACTAAATCACTACCCAGCATTGGCAACTTCAACGTTCTATTTATACCACACCATCTGTAACACTCATTCGTTTATAATTCCCATTGCATGTAATTTATGAGATACTTTTATTGATTAAAAGCTCCCTAACTGATTAGATGTCTTTGGTTCCTGATATGCCTTTGCAGCCATGGAGAGCTCTTCGTCCGTGTACATGTGCTTCCCGTGCTACCAGGAGTTTGAGACATTGGAAGAGGTGCTTAAGCACCAGCTCACCTGCAATGCAGAGGCCACAGAGCCAGCCCCTGACGCATCTGGAATCACCTCCATTACTGTCCAGCAAACCCAGGTAACAGACAGCGACAGCTTGGTGAAGTCATAGGCTTTGTGTGCTATAGGTTTTTGTATTTTCACTTTTGTATCACATGGGACACTGGTGTGAGGTCACAGGGCTGACATATAACATGTTGGCACTATCATGGCCAGTATCAATCGGTGGCCAAACAAGCTACGAATCATGTTGCGTTGTTGAATAAAATCTGCAGATACTTTTCGGTTCTTTATTGGATCAGAAATGGTAAAAGTGGTATCTTGGCATCTTGGCAGCCCTAGGTAAAAGACAAGCCAATCCTTCATAAATTGAGTGTGTAGACATCAGTGATTGTCACAAAATACATTTCTAGTTAAATTAGATTTTGTTTTGTTTTGGTGAATGCAGTATTTTTACTGCCTAACTTGCAGTGTATTTCCTTTCAACAACACAAATACTATTTCTGGGTTCACAATGAACTTGGGAGCGTACAAAACATTGTGTACCGTTTCACATTTTGGTTAGAAATGTCTTCCCCTGAGACGCATTTCCTCAGCACGTTGAGATGCAATAATGAGGACTCCTCCAAAGGCTGCTATTCAGACGGGATTTAGTCTGAACCTCGCATAGTGGCATAGTATTAGTACTCCATTATGTTTGACACGCTAAGTCGAGACTTGACGTGGCGGGGGCCGATAGAGTCGCTGCTCTGTCCTGTGACAGCTTCACTGAGCCCCGGAGGTTAAAAACCTCGTCATTGGCCCCGCTGAGTGACATTTACCAGTGGGGGCATAGCTGTCGGATTCTGAACCCTTACTCCCCGCCCGCACTGTCTTCAGCACCGGTCCATAAAGCAGGGTGACACTCATGACAGGCAGATAGCATCGCGAGTCGTCCACAGGAGGAGATGAAGCTGGGCTGGGTGACTCAGTCAGTGCCACCACCTCCTGATTCTCCTGATGGATCGCTTATTGGCCTTCTCATGGATGAACCCTGCTGTAGAAGCTCTCTATTAAAACCCCTCTAATAGCCCTGTGGCCTCCTGGCCCCTGATTTAGCTGTCTCCCTGCTGACATTACGTAACAAATAACAACGTTATTTATTACCCAGATTGCCCTCCTTTCTTTTTACATTTCTGGGACATTATTATACAACATCTGTTAATGTCTGTGTTGGATGTACTATGCCTTTCCCCCTATTTCCGGGGTCAGTGTTTGGATTGAGATGGCTGTAATTATAGTAAATGAATGCATATTGTATCCACCTATTATTCTCCCTTTGATGGACTATGCTATGTCCTACTACAAAGAGCCTTATAGAAGTGATGCACTCTCCACATCTAAATAAGCATCCTGGTCCCCACATCAAGAACCATACCAGTAATAATTATATGTTTATGTCCTTGTGCAGTTTATGGATGCCCTTTTGTAGGAGCCAGGGTTGAGGTTTTAATCAGTAATTGAGTGCAAATTGTGCAACCTGTTATGCTAACAAACCCGCCCCCCCTCCTGAATTCCTCCATATATGAGTGACTCATCTCTGGTATGTGGCTAAACGCTCTATTAATCAAATTGCTAAAAATGTTCGCATACGGCAGATAGCTTTTCTAGATTAATTCACTGTAAGCAACCATAAATAATATGATTGGAGTTTTTCCCCTTATAGGTGGTGTTTAATTAGTTCAGGCAGATGGTAAATGCTCTTAAAATATTCAGTGGAGCTGGGTGTGTAGTGTGGGTCATTGAGAAGTGGTGGTGTTTGTAACTAGGAGAGCTGATGGTAAAGCTTGAGGCTGCCAGTCATATGGTCTTAGGTCACTTAAGTGTGGTTTTAAGTGTGTTCTTTCAGCTGATTAGTCTATGGGAAAGACAAGAAGTGATGAATGTGGAAGGACTGTCACCACTGAGGTTTCTTTCACTGTCACTAGGGTGCTCCGCTATGGCATTTTTTGGCCAAACCTGACATTCATAAGCTACTATAGGCCAACGTTGATATTCTTATTTCTCATATCATCATCAATGGTGGGTGTTTTGACATATAAATGCAGCCGCATGTGATGAAAACTACACTTTTTATAATGAAATTGCACAACAATCTGTGTCAGCGGTGGATACATTGGTGCATCCCTTGTAGCTAATCATCTCCTAGAATAAGGAAAGCATGGCTCACGTTGAGACATACTGATTAGACAGGAGTGAGCAAGATTGCCATGGAAGACAATTATAACATCAAAGTTTCTCAATTATCGATGGTTCTCACTCTGCATATAATGTTTGAGGCCAAGAAGATATCGGTTATCACTGAAAATTATAGATGGGTTGATCCTGTTGCTGGTTTTTAGGACCTTGGATCCTATTGTGTATATACTGTATAATATATTGTCATCAATCGTGTTGGAAAATGGCATCCCCTTTGTTACAAAAAGTGATTTTGGTTTTATATTTTCTTTTACATAATCCACCAACATTTGGCGCTATATCAAGATTTTGATTTATAAGTTGCTTGAAATTGTTTTTCTCATCTTGATGGTTTTGCACAAACATCTCCTGCCACATTATAGCCAAAACAGCCACTTAATTATTATGTGACACGTCAAATTCCCCTGAATGCACTTTCGGAAGGCAGACAATCTTTAACCTCGACCTTGATGTAGCCTTCTGTTTTTATCATCCAAATGGATGGTTGACAGGTGGGGCAGTTGGGGGGGGTCGGCGATTGTCGAACCTGACCCTTTGACCCCTGATAGGCCTGTGATATTTATCGGTAAAGCTGGGCTCTTATCTACTGTGACTCAAAGCAAACCTGACTCTGAATACAGGCTGAGCTCATTGACCTTGCTGCCCCACCAACACTGACTGCTCATCCCTCATCTGGCAAGAAAAACACGCCGCTCCGGGTTAAATTGACCCGAACCAATTATGAAGCGTCCATTTGATCAAGAGGGAAGTGTTACACGGTGCCAAATCTTTTGTGTCCAAGAGCCAGAACAGAATTACAAAGCAGACCGTTGCAAGTAGTCCTTGTCCTTTTTTTTGTTTTTCATCTTATCTTTCGCTGTTTTTTGCAGCAACACATTGTAGGGCAGCTGGTGGCTCCTGCGAGGGCCGTCTATACGCAACACATCGCGTCCAAAGAAGAAGAAGAAGTGCCCGTGTGGCAGACGAGAGATGCCACGGTGCAGGACGCCTCGAGTGACATCGCTTCTCCCCCGTCGGACCAGCCCAGAATACTATACCAGTGTGGCGACTGTAACCAGCTGTTCAAAACCCTGGCGCTCTGGCAGGAGCACCGCAAGGACGAGTCCTGTCATCAGTCCATCGCTGAACCCCCGCCTCAACCTGAGCCGGAACCACCACCCCAATCTGACTGTGTGCAGGAAACGGGCGCAGCCGCTGTATCTGAGGAGGCGCCCGCCAAGGCACAAGAGGCCCAGGAGGAGACGCCGCAAGAGGCTGTCTCTGGCAGCCAAGCCACGGCCTCTTCGTCTCAAGACGACTCTCCCTCCCGGAGGAGAGGAGCCAACAAGAAGCCCAAGCCGGAAGCCGTCTTCCTGTGCGTGGACTGTGGCGCCAGCTTCGGCTTGGTGTCAGAGCTGGTGGCCCACCGCAAGAGCCAGCACGGCCTGGAAGAGGCCCTGCACCGCTGCTCTGTGTGCGGGGAGTGCTTCCTCAACACCACCCTCTTCCTCTACCACCGTAAGCAGCACCGGCAGAAGGGTGAGGAGAAGGGTGTGGTCCTTGAAAACGAAGCGGCCTGCGCTCCGAGCGGGCACAATGGTGCCGAGGAGCAGGAGGCAGCAGTCTCCACGCCTTCCGCCTCCTCCTCCTCCGCCAGCGTTGTCTTCACCCAACCCGATGCCTTCGTGTGCACCCTGTGCAGCGGCAGCTTCGGAAACGCAGAGGGGCTGTCTGCCCACCGTAAAGAGAAGCACGGCCTGAAGGATGCCCTCCACCGATGTCTCGAGTGCGGCCAGGAGTTCATGAACACCACCCAGTTCCTGTACCACCGCAGGCAGCACCGCATCCAACCGGAGGTACCTGAGGCGGGAGATGGAGTGGAGGTTGTGTTTGAGGAAGGGAATGCTGTCCCCGACGAGGAGGAGACCCCACAGTCTCAGAAGAGGCCCCACTCTCCTGCTGCCACCTCCACCACAGATCCTGACTTCCCCAGGCAAAAGCGAGGCCGGCCGGCGATCAGAATCCTCAGCAAGAATTCCTCACTTCAAGGTACGTGGGGCAAACTGCAGTTACCTTCAAACTCCTTTAGCATTCACTTTTATTCACAGTGAATTACAGGGAACTGGCATGTCATTAATGAGCAATTCAATATATATTTATTGTCCCATGGGGAAATTTGTTTTGGATTCTGGCTCATGCTGCAGTTACATCAGACAACAACAATACAACTACCACAACGACAATACAACAGTATACAACATATGAAGAACTAAAATGTAAAGATCCAGGGCATCTTAACGCACACTGCCTCCATCTCCCATGGCATGAGATTTCACATTTTTTTGCTTATAATATTGCACATCCCTAATATTGCACATTCAAAATAATTATTGTTTGTCACAGTCGCATAACCCTATTATTGCACAGTCTAATTTAACATTGAGCGTTTTAATTGAAGTAAATCAGGTAGGGTTTGGCCATCTTAAGGATGCCTACAGGTAGACTGCAGACGTCACATTGCAATGAGGAGCACTGGAATGTTGGTTATTGTGTTACTAGTAATCTTTTTTTTTGTTGATAATAATTAATCGTGAAATGATTTGTGATTTTGGGAAGAAATTGTTGTTTGAAACTGCCACAGCGTTTGCCATGCAAGACGTGGCAAACGCCACCATAACCTAGCCTAGGTTATGGTATATTTACATTGATTTAGGATTTTACAGTATTACCTCTCTCTTGATTCCTCTCAATATGGCAGATGTACAAGAAGCGTTCGGCTGGGAGTCCAGCACCCTAGACACTACACCACTAATCCTGCCCATTCATACATTTCAAAGGTGGCTGTTGTGTTGGATTATTACCACATTCACGGAAACTCAGAGCTCCAGTTTGTCCGACTTGACATCAGTAACAACATCAAACGTGGCGGCCTTCATTGTTAATGGATGAAGTAAATTATTATAAAAGTGTTTGTTGACATTTTAACAATGAACCACAATATGCTGAACTTCCTTCGGCCATCTATGTTCATCCCCAAGTTATCTTACAGCGTGAGCGCATGACGTCTGAATTCGAAGAACTCGGAGTTGAAACTTCTGAGTTCCCAGTTCAACACTTTCCACTCTTTCCACCCTCCATCAGCAACAAAGGGGACTGGGACAGTGGCAATCAAGGTGGAGCCGGAGGACCCCGAGGCCGCCAACCCCCCCGCCAAGCTGTTGCAGGACTGGGCGCGCACCCCGCTGCCCCACGTCTGTCCCTACTGCGGGAAGACCTTCACCCGGCGTGTCTTCCTGCGCACCCACGTCTTCAGCCACACGGGGGAGAAGCTGTTCACATGCAAGGTATGGGGAATTATTGAAACATTGTGGTTCGGTGCAACCTGTAAATTGTATGAAATTAAGCTTTTGGCTTATTGTGATACCGTCAGTCTGAATGGTTGATAATGAGGGAAGATGATCCTTAAAGAGTTTTTAAAGCTATTCTTGACGATTACTATTGAGTTATATAGCAGACGCTTTTATCCAAAGCGACTTGCAGTGAATGCATTGGGATACATGTCATTAGGGAGCAGGTAGAGGTTGGGCATCTTGCTCAAGGATGCCCAGCCCTTGCCTAAGCTATTTTGGTTTTAAAAATCTCTCATGAAACTTTAATATAACAATCTACTGTTAGTCCATTGTTTGAACTTTTGTGATTTTTGTGAAATCCTAATGAAATGTGTCTATATGTGTACAATCCCCCCCATGGTTAGCGTGATAATACATGTGGTCAGATCCCCCTGCCCTACATTCAGGGATGGGCTCAAACTGTCTCCCGCCTCTTTTCTCCGGGCTGTAATTTCCTTTGATTTCCTTGACATGTGTGTGCTGCAAGTGGCACGCAACTGGTGCGAGGAACCTTTTGAAGTAGGCTGGGTCTTACAGCAGAGGTGCGACTTTGGAATTGCCAAAACCGTGCTCTCATTATACTTTAAGGGTTTTCTTTCATCCTCTCTCGTCTTTCCGTTTTGGACCACAATGCACCCTGTACAATGGCCCATTGAACAACGTCGAGGGCAATTCCATTCAGTTCAACCGTATTGGGTCCATTATCGCAGACCGTTGAAACGGGTCATTTTTATTATGCATGCACAATAAACAACGGCACGTAATCCTGATCACTCGTTCTGCTCGTGTGCAGGTGTGCTCCAAGTGCTTTACCAACTCCCAGAGCCTGTTGCGGCACAGCATGTGCCACACGGGCAACAAACCCTACATCTGCGACGTGTGCGGCAAGAAGTTCTCCCAGGTGTGCACCCTGAAGAGGCACCAGGCCACGCACTCAGCCAACCAGCCGCGACGAAAGCGCGGACGCAAACCGGTACGACACATAGTATTACATGACATAAATATGTTTTGGATTGACCTGTGTTCGAATTTACTCCGAAAATGTTGAAACTTTTTGTTCTAATATCGCCCCCCCCCCCCCCCCCCCCCCCCCCATAATGTAACCATAATGTATCACAGAGGGATGTATCCCCTACACACCTAGCGAATATAATAAAATGTCAAAAAGTATATTAATATGCATCTCAAAGTCAGCGAATAAACTCAGTCTTTGAAAGCCTTGGGATTGTAGGGGTATGATCTGAATCCCCCCCCCCCCCCCCCCCAAGCTGTTTTGTGTAGTTTATACTTCCTCAAAGTCCGGAAAACTGTAGCTTCATTCAGCTGTAATGTGAGTGTAAGTGAATGGTCACCTGCTTGGCTACGGAGCCAGGGGGGGGGGAAATTAGACCTCGCCCATTACATCGGCTTGAAGCAATAGAACAAAATCGATGGACTGGAAGTATGTTAGATTGAAATGGGTTTCATGGAACATCATTTTCTGATGCTTCTGATACACCTTGATAATAATCAAGGTGTAATAATAATCAAGGTGTATAATAAACTTTAACTAAAGATTGTTTGTGTGTGTGTTGTATGCAGATTTGTGGTCTGGAGGATGACGGCACGGCACACGTGTTCCCCTGTCCTCACTGCACGGCACGCTTCAACACCGACGACCAGCTGCAGCATCACATGTAACGACGCGCCTCTAAAACATGCTCCCCTCCCTTTCTAAACTGGTTTTATTCACCCTCTGATAGATGTGAGGCGCAGTTGAGGCGCCGTAAATTCAGGCTGTGATAACGCACCTCGTGCCCCCTACCACCCACCCCCCACCCCCCACCACGTGTCTCACTCTCTGTATGGCACAGAGGCATGTCCAATAATTTAGCTACTGTTTACAGGTGTAAATACACTAGAATTACCACTCCAAGCGTAGCCCAGGACAGGATTTAGATAAAGCCCCCTGCTGCTCACGGCCGCTGGCGGCTGAGCCGCTCCGGCCCACTGAACAAGGCCTTTAAGCTGCGGAGTAAACACACGTCTGGGCATCTCCCGTCGCCGGCTGCCCATGATTGACTGACAGATGGAGAGCCCAGTGAATTAAGATGATGACTATGATAAGCACCCGGGAAGCCAGGTGTGTGTGTGTGTGTGTGTGTGTGTGTGTGTGTGTGTGTGTGTGTGTGTGTGTGTGTGTGTGTGTGTGTGTGTGTGTGTGTGTGTGTGTGTGTGTGTGTGTGTGTGTGTGTGTGTGTGTGTAGCCGGGGGGGGGGGGGGGGGGGGGGGGGGGGGGGGGTTGTAGCAGCCCAGGTCTTAGATGAGGAGGGACTCAGCAGAAGGGTGGTGCGGGTGGTTGGAGCGGCTCACGGTTGACCCGGGAGCCCAATGCGAAGGCGTGTGCCGAGAGCTGACGGGGGCCATTACCCTTGAACCCTCCGCGTGAGAGGCGGCGGGGCGCCGGCGCCGAAGGGATGTGCGCAGCGGTGCACTGTGCTGTGCCCGACGCCTCTCCCCGCGCTCATTACGGAGCGGCCACGGCCCGGTGACCCCAAAGGGAGCTTCAGATTCCCAAGGCTTCCTCAGGGTCAGTCGGTTTTTTTTAGCCCCCTAAAATATTGATTTCATATGGTGGCCAGAAAGCGGGAGAGAGAGCGAACGCGACGGGCTCCTCTGAATTTGGTACGTGGCACGGTACAGTAAATATCCAGCCAAAGAAACTCGTGCTCCATACGGCCTGAGAAGTCCTTGTATGTAAGACCTCAAAATACTTCAATAATCCATTACACATGGCACACTGTTCCATAAATAACATATTGGATATGAATGTATTTTTAATAATGGAGAGGGGATCGCGGCTCTTTTTAAAACTCGAGTGTCCTTACCGATCGCTGGAGGTTGCGCCACACTGAACGCGCGTTGTCTGTGGTGCAATGTGCAGTGCTGCGGCAGCATTAATTGCGTGTAGCCCTACGGCTACACTGTAACATTACGCAATGGACAAATATATCTTCCCCGTCCGTCCTCTCTGACACTCCGCCAGTGCACCAGCCACGGCCTCTGTATGTTCCTGCTGTTACGCTCTCCCATTTTTTATGTAACCTCAAGCAGGGCTCACTACATAGGTGCTGTTAATCCCTGCTGCTAATGTCATCCAGAGTGGAGGCTTACAGCGTAATATGGTCATTTCCCTCTTTATACAAGATTTTGTGCGTGTGTGTGTGTGGGGGGGGGGGGGGGGGGGGGGGGGGGGGGGGGGGAATTGCACGTACAGCGGTGCGATTAGTCAATCCCTGCATGCACGGGGCGTTATGATTAATATGCTCTTTGAGTTTATTCCCCCCCCCCCCCCCCCCCCCATCGGTGCCTCTGCTTTATTTGCCTGCAGGTAAATAAAGTAAAGGGCCAAATAATGTGCCAGTGTATTATTACAACACGCGGTTATCGCTGACGTGTGTGTGTGTGTGTGTGTGTGTGTGTGTGTGTGTGTGTGTGTGTGTGTGTGTGTGTGTGTGTGTGTGTGTGTGTGTGTGTGTGTGTGTGTGTGTGTGTGTGTGTGTGTGTGTGTGTGTGTGTGTGTGTGTGTGTTGCAGATTGCTCCACAGCAGCCACCCCTTCCGTTGCACGGTGTGCGGCAAGGCCTACAAGCGCAGGAAGGAGCTTGACCTGCACTCCCTCTCCCACCAAGGTCAGTGTTTAGGGCCTCAGCGCGTTAACCTTTCACCCCTGGGTCCTATTGTTGGCCCCAGACACAATGTATGGCAGGTTGTTGTTGTTTTTTTTATGTAATGCAATCTGCTGAATGACGCATGGTTACTACTGACAATGCTCACGTTTCTACCATAGTATTTCTTGAATGTTGTTTGTAAGTGTTTTACTTCTTCGTCTCTTAGCTTGTTTTGGTGCGTCTGTTCAGAATTCAAATCCAACTCCCTGAGCGCTAGCTCTCATACCACAAAGCTATTAGATATGACATTGCCATCGGTTTGACTCGGAGGAAATTGCTATTGATCGATGCCAAGTCACCAATAAATGCCCCCCTTAGATCTTGCTCACGGTGGCCCCTACCCCAGTTTATTTACAAACACGTAATCTCCATGTTACCCCTTCCCTCGTCCCTCAAATGCAGTAGGTCAATGGATATCCATTGATTTGGGTCCCATGTGGAACGAGCAGAGAGGACCGAGGTAAATGAATTGGGTGAACATATCGGCGTTTGATCTTCATCAACCGGTGAGGGGGGGGGGGGGGGGGGGGGGGTGTTGTCACGGCAACCTAATTTGCCTTACTTGAAGAGGTGGCCTGTGCCATGGGGGGTGGGGGCGCTTCTCCTTTGAGAGATATGATTGGGGGACTGATCCATTGGTCAACCCAGGGCCATCGGCTGAGACTGTCCATATTAAAGGAACCAAATGGAGGGTCCCAGTGGGGGGGGGGGGGGCAGAATGGATGGGCCCCACTGGAATAAGCGGGACAGATGGTCGGCCGACTGTAAGATGTTGGCCTGGAGACGAATGGGCTAACCAGAGGGCCTTGAGGAGCAAAGACACACTTCCCCAATTGCCTTTTTAAAAAGCGATTATTTGGTTACAATGGGGCTGACATTGAACGCTGTTAATATCCCCTCCGTTAAACTCTTGTCTAGCGATGCGCAATAGACTTTTATTTGAATAGTTGTATTCTCGCTGGCAGCGGAGTCGAACGTGTTTGTAGCTTGTATTTATGTACTGACCTATATGTCCTGACAGTTTATGCACTACGATGGGCACGGGACTTGGGCAACGGCAGTAGTGCCCCCAAGTGCCCCCTGGTAATATAGCCGCTTTATTGCGTGATATCACAGGAATACTACTACTGCTGCTACTATTTAATCATTTAGCAGATACTTTTATCCAAAGTGAACTCATATACAGTCATATAGTCATTAAGGAGCAGGTAGGGGTTGCTCTGGGCTGCCTACAGGTTAGGCTACATAGAATGGGGATCGAACCCTGAACCTTTTGGCTAGCCGCTACGCTATCCTGCCCCCGTACAGTGGAGGACTGGCCCTCACTCACACTTCTCTGTAGCCTGGGAACCGAATCTGAATCTGCAAAGCTCTTGTTTTATTTGCTCTGGCAGATAACGTCTGGCTCCCCTCCTGTTTAGACAGATTTCCAGCCGACCTGGCCCATGTTGGGCCAATTACAATTGTTTATATAATATGGGGTGGGTTTGATACGACAGGAGCGCTGTTGAGGCATTTTCATAAAAAACAACCAAGATGGCTGCCACTGATGTGGAACGGTCCGTTGAATATACTATCGCAACAGTATTAACAAACTGGATGGTATATTTCCTCTAAAAGAGAGAAGAATAAACAACTGCACTTGAAGCTTTTGTTGATAAGGTGTGTTTGCTGTACTTCCGACAGTATTTGGTAAAAGTCACACATTTCATTGCGCTGATTGGTTGTAGGTCTATCCTATTGCGTCCAGAGGCATTTTGGAAGTCGCCCCTTGGAAATTGAAAATGAACTGAGAGGTTCCAGACTAATAAGCATTTACGAATTGGTCTGGCGATGCCAGGCTAAAATCTGTTGTGTTTGGACTCCTGATCTCTTTCTCCCATCCCAGACAAGAAGCCGGTGACGTGCGAACACTGCTCGGCCCAGTTCGTCAACCAATCCGTGCTGGACATTCACCTGCAGCGCTGTCCCACCAGCGAGGAGGACAGGAACGTGGGCCGCGGGCGGGGCCAGGGCCGCGGCCGCTGCACCGGACAGGTAGGAACCAGCCGGTCATATTTACCATTTATTATGTGGCTTTGTTGAATACTCGATTCTGATTGGTCAATTACGGCATTCGGCCTGTTATTTCTGGATAGAAGACCACTGTTATGAATAACAGACCGCTGCTATGAATATTAGACTTTGCTATGGATGCTATTTCCAACCGTATAATCTAACATCTAATCTAATCTCTTTTTGGTTGTTATATTTTGTGTTAAATTATTGATTTCTTTAGTAAGTAGCCGTGTAATAAGCAGGACATGGAATAAAGCCCTATCTGGGTTTATTTCGTAATAATGACCGGCTCGCTGTACATTATCTGTTATGTAGTCATTTTAGCTTGTTTTTTATTTGTTTTGTATCTAAAGCGACTTGCAGTGAATTGTGACACATGGTAGAGTATGGGGGTTAGGCATCGATGGGTAGACCGCGTACGTGGTAACTGAACCCAGCACTTTTTGCGCTGGGAGTTTGAACACCGTAGCCGCTACGCTATCCTGCCCCTCAAGCTAGTGTGGTTTATAATGGTGTTTTTCTTTTTTAATGGAAGTTCGGGTTGTTTAACTGAATCTGTGTGGAAGGCTGCCGCTTGGAAAGCAAAACAAAAAAATGGAAGCAGGCTGGCGGGGCTTAAAGTATTTAGTTGTTGTAAACATTGTTTTTGCTTAAATGGCTCACTGAGGTTATTATACTAAATCCATTTGTAGAAGATTGTTTATTCTGTGTTTCTCCCTCACAGCAACACACCACGACAAATTCCAGATTACATTTAGATTTTCTTGATTTATCTGGTTCTGGTTTACACGGTTTGAATTAAAAAGGAGAATGGCTTTTTATCCATCCCCTTCCCCCACCCCCACCACCCTGCAGGTTGAGTGCGACCTGTGCGGCCACCGCTGCATGACCCAGGAGGGCCTCGACCTCCACCGGCTGTCCCACACGGGCCAGACACCGCTCAAGTGCCCAGTGGCGGCATGCCGGCGGCGCTTCGCCTCCAACGGCGCCCTGGAGGAGCACGTGCTGGCCCACATCCGGGGCACGCTGAGCAAGTCCCGGCACCGGCCGCGCTTCCGCTGCGACGTCTGCCTCAAGGAGTTCGCCTACACCTCCACCTTCAACGTGCACATGCGCACCCACACGGATGAGAGGCCCTTCGAGGTGAGGAGGGGGTGTGTCTGTGTCCGTGTCCGTGTCTCCGTCCGTCCGGGTGTTTTATGACAGAGGAAGGTGGAATGGTCAAAGTAAGTCAAATGTACCGTTCATAACAACATAATGAATGCCAGCAACAAAAGCCTTGGTAAAAAGCCCCCTCTTGATGCAGAGAAACGCACATTTCTAACCACACCACAAACTGCACTGGTGCAGCCAGTGTGCCATTGCCACACGGAAGCAGCTCCATGGTCTGTGGCTGTATGTGCATGGGAGGGCCCTGCGGGTGTCCCCCTCCCTGTGTACCTGTGATTAATGACGGCCCCTGAGTTAGGGCTTGTCAACTCCCTTATGTGGTTGTTACTATTCCTGGACTCTCTCCTCCTCCTCCTCCTCCTCCTCCTCCTCCTCTTTATTATTTATTTAATTTGTATTTAATAAATAACCATGGTCCTGGTGGAGCACATGGCCATATATATATATATATATATATACACTCACCGGCCACTTTATTAGGTACACCTGTCCAACTGCTCGTTAACGCAAATTTCTAATCAGCCAATCACATGGCAGCAACTCAATGCATTTAGGCATGTAGACATGGTCAGGACGATCTGCTGCAGTTCAAACCGAGCATCAGAATGGGAAAGAAAGGTGATTTAAGTGACTTTGAACGTGGCATGGTTGTTGGTGCCAGACGGGCTGGTCTGAGTATTTCAGAGACTGCTGATCTACTGGGATTTTCACGCACAACCATCTCTAGGGTTTACAGAGAATGGTCCGAAAAAGAGAAAATATCCAGTGAGCGGCAGTTCTGTGGGCGCAAATGCCTTGTTGATGCTAGAGGTCAGAGGAGAATGGCCAGACTGGTTCGAGCTGATAGAAAGGCAACTGTAACTCAAATAACCACTCGTTACAACAGAGGTATGCAGAAGAGCATCTCTGAACGCACAACACGTCGAACCTTGAGGCGGATGGGCTACAGCAGCAGAAGACCACACCGGGTGCCACCCCTGTCAGCTAAGAACAGGAAACTGAGGCTACAATTCGCACAGGCTCACCAAAATTGGACAATCGAAGATTGGAAAAACGTTGCCTGGTCTGATGAGTCTCGATTTCTGCTGCGACATTCGGATGGTAGGGTCAGAATTTGGCGTCAACAACATGAAAGCATGGATCCATCCTGCCTTGTATCAACGGTTCAGGCTGGTGGTGGTGGTGTAATGGTGTGGGGGATATTTTCCTGGCACACTTTGGGCTTATTAGTACCAATTGAGCATTGTGTCAAAGCCACGGACTACCTGAGTATTGTTGCTGACCATGTCCATCCCTTTATGACCACAGTGTACCCATCTTCTGATGGCTACTTCCAGCAGGATAACGCGCCATGTCATAAAGCGCGAATCATCTCAGACTGGTTTCTTGAACATGACAATGAGTTCACTGTACTCAAATGGCCTCCACAGTCACCAGATCTCAATCCAATAGAGCACCTTTGGGATGTGGTGGAACGGGAGATTCGCATCATGGATGTGCAGCCGACAAATCTGCAGCAACCGCGTGATGCTATCATGTCAATGTGGACCAAACTCTCTGAGGAATGTTTCCAGTACCTTGTTGAATCTGTGCCACGAAGGATTAAGGCAGTTCTGAAGGCAAAAGGGGGTCCAACCCGGTACTAGCAAGGTGTACCTAATAAAGTGGCCGGTGAGTGTATATATATATATATATATATATATAAATAAATTAGTTTAATCGCCGAGGCTCAGCTCGAGCCTAGTCTATTACTTACTGAAGAACTCAACGGGAGGTTGAATCTCACGCCATCACAGGCAACAGTCGGAGGTGAATCTCAATGAATTCAGATTCACAATGCAAACACCCTGAGCCCTGGTGCTGACTGAACCCCTTGTATTTGCCGAGCACATAAAGATGTGTAACGAGACCTTCGGAAGCAGGTACATTTTAATGTTAAACACCAGCCAACGACTCACTCCGCGGGCCTCGACTCCGGCGGGAGTTGGGGGATAGCGACAAACCGGGAGATATTGTTGCAATATTAGCTTTTCCCGCATGCGCGTAGTTTTCCATCTAGTGGATCTCTGCTTCCAGTGGTAGCTGTTTGTCTGTGGTCAGGTGGGAGCTCTCAGGCAGGTACAAGAGTAGACTGTGCAAGGTGATTACTCTGTTGAGAAATACTCCTTTACGCACTCTCCTCTGGTATCAGCTGCTCCTGCCTCGCGTCCCCCTGTGTCTCTGAACATGCTCCCACTTTAGTTCTTCTCTTATGCTATCTGCTGCTCCCCATCTTTCTTCCCCATCTCTTCTGTGTGTGTGTGTGTTTGCGTGTGCGTGCGTGCGTGTGTGTGCGTGCGCACGCGCGCGCGTCTTTGTCTTTGGGTTTTTTTTCTTTATCCTCTGTACCAAGCCAAAATTGCAGCCTCCGCACAAAAAGATGAAGCGGGGCCTGTGATAATATTTGCGGTACAGGAAAGGGGGTTAACCTGAACATTATACCACATTTTTAGAACTGCTCTCCTCCTTTATGTTCTCAAACCTTCATTTATCCTTCACGCTCGCCAACCCTGTTTCCACCTTGACCCGCGTGTGTGTGTGTGTGTGTGTGTGTGTGTGTGTGTGTGTGTGTGTGTGTGTGTGTGTGTGTGTGTGTGTGTGTGTGTGTGTGTGTGTGTGTGTGTGTGTGTGTGTGTGTGTGTGTGTGTGTGTGTGTGTGTGTGTCACACTGTGGCTCTCCCTCTCTCCCGTCAGTGCACCACGTGCAGCAAGCGCTTCCGCCAACTGCCCCACCTTCAGGACCACGAGCGCATCCACAGCGGCCTGCGACCCTTCTGCTGCTGGGTGTGCGGCAAGAGCTTCAGCGTGGCAGCGCGGCTCACGGAGCACGCACGCACGCACAGCGGCGAGAAGCCCTACGCCTGTGCCCACTGCCCCGCCGCCTTTCGCTCACGCTCCAACCTGGACAAGCACGTGCGTGTCCACGACGGCGACCTGACCCACAGCAACTTGGCGGCGGCCGACGCGGCGGCGGTGGCCCAGGTGCTGGAAGGGGCGGAGGTGCTCACGTCCTTGGCCGGCACCCTGGAGGGCGAGGCGGGCGGCGGCGGCGTTCAGACCATCTACGTGCTGCAGGAGGAGAACGGCACCACGGAGACGGTCATGATCTCGTCGGACCAACTGACGGCGGTGGACGGCTCGTCCCAGATGGTGATCCTGCCGTCGTCAGTGCTAGGGGGTGCGCAGACCATCGCCCTCCCCCACCACCTTGCCATGGACGGCGGGGAGATCATGGTGCAGACGGGCGCGTCGCCCAGCCAGCAGCACACCATCGAGTTCATAGTGGAGGAGACGGTGGTGTGAGGGGAGGGGAGTGGATGGAGATGATGTTGATGGCCGACTGCTGTCAGGACATCAGCTTCCCGCGTTGATAGGACATAATGCTCTGAGCGGGACTGGGAGACGACTGGTATGAGGTGTGTTCACGGTGTGCGGTGGTGGGGTGATAAATACTAACAAGTATGTCCTCTTCGGTTTCGATAAGCCCCATGCTGGGATGAATACGGTCGGAAGGGTTTAAAATGAAAAAAAAACATGAAATGATCGGAAATAAATCAATGAAATGTCTCTTCACACTGATTGAAAGGCAGATTGTAAAGTTGACAGTTTGTTTTATATAGTTACGACTCGTATTTACAACTTGTTTTATCAGGGCTGAGCTGGCGTTGGCCTCTCAAATCTCAACTGCTTTCTTAATAATAAAACGCTTCAGCTTCCATGTCTGTCAGCGTCCGTCATTTTAAAAGGGGTACATAGGGGGCACTGCCCCCTATCTTCAATCAGAAAGGTTTTTATTATAGGCTGTGCTGTAAATTGAAAAAGGTGCATTTTTTGATAAACAACGTTGGGCCTTTATGAAGGGGAGAAAACTGTCCCCTCTGCATTTTCCATTTGGCCCTTCCTCCGTCGCCCTCCCTCAGTGAAACATGCTCGCAGTTTAAAATGAATGGAGAGGAGCGAGAGTGAGTTAGTGGTGGTGTTTAGATGAACACTAATGTCACTGTAATTTATTGGACATCACACCATCGATTGGTTTTGTGTTGTATTCACATGTGGTAGGCCTGCTAACGGGGTAGTGATGGGATTTATGGTGATTTAGCTCAAGTGGGACATTACGCACTGGCAAGTCGTGTTATGAAATCACCCCGCTATCGCTCTATAGTTATCGAACATAATGATCCCATTTGCGTGGGAATAGTTAGAGTTGTCATGTCATCTAAGTACATCTTTTTGTATTTTCTTTGCCAGAGCTGCAGTAGCCTATTATGGGTTTTATACAGCGGTATGTGGCTGTCTCCCACCAGGGGGAGGGGGGCACTGGGAGCACTCCATCTCAGTTTGTTTTCATGTCATGGTGGGAGAAAAGCTGATGATTGTGCAGGGGAAGTGAAATGGGGAAATTGCAGCATTTTAGCTGAGCAGAGAGCGGAGACACTGCGCAGGTAAAGAGAGGGGCCAGGAATGCTGCTGCTGCTGCTGCGGCTCGTCATTGCTTTTCTGAGTGAGAGTCAACAAGCAAAACAAGTCAATAAATAGATGTGTCTATCCCCCCCCAGCCCCCCTTCCATCCTAGAAACCCCTACACTGATAACCCAGTTTAATTATTTTTATTCAATGTGCTGCCTGATGTTTAAACCAAATTATTACGCACGCGCACACACGCACACACACAGGGACACGCGCACACACACACACACACACACACGGACACGCACACACACGCACAGGGACACGGACACGCACACAGGGACACACACACACAGGGACACGGACGGGTAATGAGATTCTGGATGGGGAGTCATGACGGTGCATCATTCAGCCCCAGGGAACTAATCTGGCTATAGTTTTATGAACGTGTGGGTCCACAAGTGTTTTATTTGTAAGTCGACCCAGTGCACGCTTCGGATGATGCTCAGCTGGGCAGATTGTATCCTCCACCTTTTCGTTTCTAATAAAGGCATCCATCTCTTCTCATACTGCTCTTGTCACTTCCTACAGTCGAGGATATAAATTAAACCCCCGAGCAGAAACCACGCGTACAGAGTTTGTTTGCGTCGAATATATAACAATGATGATCATCATCATCATAATGATACCACAGTAATGCCCTCCTGCCAAATAGACCCATGTTTAGAGTCCGTTGGTTCTCGTCTCTTTTTTTAGTTCCCGTTTACCTTTCAGTATGCAATAAGTGTCAGTCCTGGTGCACACAACGAGCTGGATTTGGGTCACACTTGTTTTGGCTGTTTAAAGCCGGAGCTGGAAATGATTGGGATTGCACGCGGTGAAGGTATAATCCCGCCACAGGTGTAAAGGTGTGAACAAAGGTGGAGGCGAGCGCAAATGCGCATGGAAACAGACGCGTTACCCAGCCAGGTGTGAATGTGACCTCAAAAAAAAAACAACCTCAATGGCATTAGCAGCCGAACGACTGCTGTGATCGTATAGTCGTTCCGCTTCCAAACAGGCTCAGATTCAGACTTTTGATTGTTTTTTTTTTTGTTTTGTTTTTTATGTATATGCGAGCCAAGAAATGTTGTCCTCTTTTTTTGTAGGCCGCTAGTATGCAACACTTTCCGATTTAAAGGTAAAGCCTACAGAGTTTAATATATACAAGTAGGTACACACGAACGCGCGTGTATAAATTAGGGAACACCGACAAGGTATTAAAATATTTGATCCATTGTTTGCCCGTACAGCAGCTGTTGAATTATTCATAGCGTGTTTAGACGGTAAAGCTGGAAGAGCACCACGTCTTTGAGCTTAAGGCCTAAATTACTTTCCTACGCGTTTCTAACGTTTCTGGGGGAAGAATGGACATATGTTGAATAGCCATCCGTTTGAACATGCGTTTGAGTTGTTTTTTTATTTTATTTTTATATCCTAACACACTAAAAATACGCCATGTGACCCCTAAGAGGGAACCTGCATATTCAGCTCTAAATAAAGCCGCTGACATCACAGTATTTCATGCAGGTGGAGGACACGCACATTAACATTTTTTGGCTCCCACATCTACTAAATGTTGATATGGTGGAAACGGAGGTATGAACTGTAGTACCCCCCCCCCCCCCCCCCCCCCCCCCACACACACACACACACACACACACACACACACACCCCACTAGGCCTATGTTCATATAGAGAACCACTGGGCCCTACTTTAATACTGATACACACACACAGATTGCATCTTCCAATATACACAGCATCATCAAGTGGTGATACCGTTACACAACATTTCCATTCAACCTCAACCGACCTTCGCAGAAGCACAACCGATATTACTATTAAATGTGTTCTCTTACAGGAAAAAGTACATCCGAGGTTTTAAATATTAAACCCAGTTTAGCGCTTGTGCCGAAGTCCTGATGTAATTCTTTGTTTGATTCAGTAATGCAAACTAACTCGGTGGGCTCCAACTGACTTCCCCACTCTATTATCATATATCATGGTTATTAATGTATGATTGACCTATATAGGTAATGGTATACATTTATCATTCTGCATGCCTTGTGATTACCTATTTATTTCTCTCTCTCTCGTTCTCGTCGCCCTGTCCTTACATCATTCTCTTTTTTACCTCGTGTAATCAGTTTCCATCGCTGCCTGTTCTGTCTCGTACCTCTCTTTCCCCTTGCAACACCGCCTGTGTCTCTCTCTTTGCTGAGGTGGCTGTACCTCTCGTGACTTTGACAAAGTAGGCTCCGCACATGTATTCCACATAGTTGTGCATGTGTGTGTGTGTGTGTGCGTGTGTGCAGTGCAGCATGTGAGCGTTTTACCTACACCACTCATGTCAACCTGAACTCCTCTGTTTTGTCCTCTCTCTCTCCCTCTCTTCCTCTCTTCCTCCTTTCGTCCAACCTTGTTTCTCACTCTGTGCATCTCTTTCTCCCTGTATATATCCCCAGGCCCTCCACCCCCCACTGTCTCTCCCCCCCCCCCCCCCCCCCTCTCTCTCTCATTGATAGTACAGCCTATGTGACCGGGGTACTGAGGAGCTAATCATTATTCCACAAGCAAAAAAAGCAAGGTGCTGCTCGCGCTGCATGCCAATTCCTCTGTTTTCACTCCTCCTCTGTCTCATTCTGTCTCTTTTCTTTCTGTCTCTCCCTCTTTTCCATCCTGTCTTCCAAGCAATGGTTAACATGGTAACCACCCTCCCTCCCTCCCTCCCTCCCTCCTCCCTCCCTCCCTCCCTCCCTCCCTCCCTCCCTCCCCTCACACAGCCAAATGGATAGAATGTGCAGTTGGATAGGATGTGCGAGGGACAGCGGTTGAAAACATGAGAGAGAGGGAGGGAGAGAGAGAGAGAGAGAGGGCGAGGGAGAGGGAGAGGGAGAGGGAGAGAGAGAGAGAGAGAGAGAGAGAGGAGATGGGAGAGAGAGAGAGAGAGAGAGAGGAGATGGGAGAGAGAGAGCGAGAGAGAGAGAGAGAACCCCATTGGATAGTGTTATTTGTTATGTTATCCTCATCTTGGATTATAAGGTGTACTGAATAAACTATTAAAAGCTGTGCAGCAGTGCAATTTGAAAACCTCTGTTAAGCAAGAGAAAAACACTACAGCTATTATTAACATAGATCAGATTAGATTAGATTAACGTGATCCCTGCGGGAGGGAAATTACATAATTACTTACGACCCAAATATAATTCCTCTTGGAGAGTGGAGTAGATGTAAGCGGATAAACACAAGCTAATTTTAATAGACGGCATGTAATAAATGGCTATACTTTATGTTTATTAAACTGAGAGAGTAAAGTGTCTGTTCATTCATGGAAGTGGACCATTTACCATATAAACTATACACATACAGTACCACATGGTTCGGCCATGACGGAGGGGAATCTGACGTGTGGAATGGGGGAGGAAACACTGGGACTGTGGCTTCTCACTGTGTGTGTGTGTGTGTGTGTGTGTGTGTGTGTGTGTGCGTGTGTGTGTGTGACGGAATGGGAGAGACGGAGCAAACAAAGTCCTCTGACTTCCTAAAGACTGGCACTGTGGGTCACAGCCGGGGGTAACCCTCTATACTGCTGCCTTCTCTGGCTGTGTACACTGTCTCACACACACACACACACGCCGTCACCCTTCTCGCCCCCCATATACACACACGCGTGCGCATGCACACACGTGCACGCGCGCACGTACATACACATGCGCACATGCACACACATACCTACACATGGACAGACACACACACACACACACAGATGATCAGACACACACAGATCACATACCCATCACATGCAGCACCATCGACATGTCCCGTGCAACTACATTTCCTACAGACGATGGAGGACTGACCAATGTCGATAAGAACCTATTATCATTTATTATATACAAACATAATACATGATATTCGCTTGATACCTGTTGCCGGTATTAGCTGCTGGTATTAGATGTGCCGTTTAACTCTCATCACCACCAGCGGGAAGGCAGAAGCAGGAGCACAAGCTGCTGCTTTCTTCTTGGCTCCACCTTCATCTACAACCTCTGAAAGGGACAACAACAACGCAACACTTGAGTTGGCAAGGCAACAGTTCAAAGTGTTGAAACCCACAAACATAAAGAGACACATTCTTTTAGACTTTTTTCACAAACCTGGCTGGACGTCTGTGTGCACTTATTGCCTGGTCATTATCACAATGGGTCATAGATGCGGATGGAGCGCTACAAAGTTAAGGTGATATTACTGCACTTCACTGGATACTACAGCTGCTATCCAGTACTACACTCATGTTCACTCAGATGGTAATACTTCCAACAACAAGACAACAACAAGAGTGATTTTCCAGTCAAGATCCTTACGATAATAAGGTCTTCCTAATTATGGAAAGGATCTTGAATGGAATGCAGACCAACTGCATCTCTCAGCACAAATGTCCAGCGTGATGGTGTTGGTGTAGTCCTGGGCTGGTTTCAGTGGGGCTAAATCATTAATAACAATGAATCAGCTCCCTCTACGTATAGAGACTAGTGGTAGAGAACATATCACCTACCCCTTGCGACTGTCTGCAGCGCCAGGCTCCACCTCCTTCTGTCCCTTCCACAGAGGAGGCTCCTTTTCAGGGCTGCAGCTCAGCCCTGCAACGTCTGTATCTCGTGTCACCGATGGACCCTGGACCCTGGGAGAAAACCAGCCAGTGATCTGTTCATCTGATCAGCCTGCAACAACATGGAGAGAGACAGGTCTTGGACACCCCCAGGCTTTGGAAGCGGAAAAGAGGAGGTATTGATGTTTCAGATGCAAGGCCGGGTCTAGACAGGCATGTATGAGAGGGCAGCCACAAATCTTGAGGGGGCATTGTGCTCCAGCACCTTTTACCATGTCTTTACCTGACAAATTCACTCACTAGGATGCGGGTACACCCCGGACCTACGACCGACGGGGGGTGGGGGTGGGGGCGCGATCGTAACCCACCCCGGACCTACGACCGACGAGGGGGGGGGGGGGGGGGGGGGGGGGGGGGGGGGGGGGTGGTGGTGGCGGCGGGGCCCTATGCAGCCGCATAGTCCGCATATAGCAAGAAACGGCTCTGGAGAGAGGCATGAGATAATAAAATTATATGAAATATAATATATTTTGGAGGATTTAGTTTGAGGGGGCACAACATTTATTTGACCCTGCCTAGACCCGCCCTGTTCAGATGTTTCATCCTGGCTACTGCATCCTGTCTATTATTTTAGTATTCAGGACTATGTGTATGTGTTTTATTTTTATTTGTCTGTTTTTATTATTGTCTTTAGAAAGCGTTTTGTAAGCCTGCTTTTGAAAGATGCTATATAAATAAAGTATTTGTGTTATTATTATTATTGTCAACTTACTGGCAGCTGGTTTGGTCAGTGCTCACGGTGGTGAAGGATGCTCCAGCTCTCCGAGCGGTGTCACCCGTTGCTTGGCGGGTCAACGAATGCCAGCAGGTCCTGGTCCTCTTGAGGAGTGGATGATGTCTTCAGCTGAGGTCAACACAATAATGATTTAGTAAACAGGTAAACAATAATGTCTACCTCAAATGTCTTTTTTGCATTCACATTAACATTGCTACTACTCATAGTGTGTACATCAATATTTTTTTCTGTATTTATTGTTTGTAGTTTTTGCTCCTACTTAAATTGTATATCTATTTTTAATTTCTACTAGGTGTAAGTTAGACAGCCTGGGGGGGCAAGGCAAGGCAGAGGGGGGCCCATGGGAAATTAAGATTTTTTTTTCAAGTATTTTTTTGGTTGTTGTTCGAATAGTTCAACTAAATTTCATGATGAATATCGATCCAAATGCAAGCTTAGCGTATACGTTTAATACATTGGTATATTAATGTATTGTATTCCAAAAAAGTAAAGACTGCTGTCACTTCTCGGTGAACACCCCTTGAAAAAAGCGCAAAATGGTTCAGTCCACACAGGTGATTTCACCGCGAATCGCACCTTGCTCACGGTGAGACTTAGGAAATAATTGAAGTCTGGTTCTCAGAAGAGAAAGGAGAAGAAAGAAAGACAGGGAGAGAACACAAAATGAAGGAAGTCAGGTTCTGACAAACTTCTTTTCAAAGAAAGGTGAGCGCAAACGTTTAAGCACACAAGATAAAACTCATTCTTAACTGCCGTTAGCTCCTCCGTTATCGTTGCTCAGACGAACAGAGACAACCCAAAGCAAGAGCGGACAACAGACCGCACTTTAAAATGAGGCCTTGGTTATTAAGATAAAGGATACATAAAGTGTACGGTAGGCTAATATTGCAACAGCACACAGCAGGCTACTGATTTGAAGCAAGCTAATATTAAATTAATACTAAGCTGTTATTAGGCTACGTGGTAAATAATAAGCTATGGCATAGGCTAGTTCCCAGACGTCATAACATTACACCATGGCTATCATCCTAGCTAGCAAAACTTAATTTGTGAAACACATTACAGGAAGCGGTCCAGCAGCAACAACCCCCTCATCCTCCACTGATGCAGACTTGAGACAAGGTGAGCTTAGTTCAACATGAAAGCAAAACCAAACTATTTTGACTTGAATGACTGTAACAACAGGGTGTTTTAGTGTGTTATTAGGCAATAATTGAGATAAGAGGCTAATGTTAATTATGTCCTTCATGCTCCTATAGAGGGGCCTGATGTTGTAGATAGAGAAGATGTGATAGAGGATGATGGAAGTGATGATGAAAGAGACGAAGGCAGCGAACATGAAGGTTGCATTCAGCGTAGAGAGGCGGAGTATGGAGAGAGGACAGAAGAGGAAATGAGAAATAGTCAGGCTGAAGCAGAACAGTTTTTTTTCCAGAGGATCCAGGATTATGGCCAGAGATGTTAACCAAGCCACAGAGAGAAATAATGGTATGTGCACTGGCAATTGAATTATGGTTAAGTCATGATAAGCTTTGTGATATAGCCAATGTTGCGGTATGGCCCTTGGGGGGCGTGGGGGGGGGGCATCAGGACTTGTTGTATATAGGGCCCCTGTCTATGATGTACTTTAACTGACAGACAATCAACACACAGTTTAAGTTTTTAGTATCTTTCACTCACTGACTTATTGCTGTTAGTTACTCACCTGTACCAAATGTCTGAATGCATGACCCAATCTCAGCCTCATTCACATGACAAGCGAGACCAAAGTCGATGACCTTGACCTGTAGTGGCTGTCCTGAGGTGTTGAGAAGCGTTATCATTTCAGGCTTGAGGTCCACGTGGATTAGCCCAATGGACTCATGGTGAAATAATGCTGTGGCCACCTGAAAGGTCATGGAAAAATAGGAACAATATTGTCATTTTTATTGTGATTAAATTGCTCCGCTTCAACTTCAAGGGATAATAGGATTGAGTTCAGGTTTCATGTTAAAAGCACCTGACATCAGCGTTTGAGTGATACGATACTACACATTATATATTCAATATTGTCTAGAGATTGAACTACAGCAGACTTGTTCCAGAATGATCCGAATCTCCTGCTGGGCAGAGTCGCCTGTGCTCTCTGGCCGACAAAGTCCCAGAGACTTAAGTGAAGGAGCTCGTTTGCCATACAGCAACCAGCTGTAGCAGCTTACAATCCCACATCTGTCTGGGTACAAATGGTCTGAGTGCCCGTAGCATAGCAATCTGCAATTTTGCAGGTTAGGGAGACATTTTAAATGTCAAATCACACAAAAACTAATGTTTACTAAGTTTGTATTTTTATAAAATAATATATGACAAAATATATGTACATGTTGTATGTGTATACGTGTCTGTGTTAAGCTGACATTGAAATGTATGCATTACCTCTTGCTTCACAAAATATATAATTAACCAAGAATGTCTTGGTTAATTATATACTTTTTCAGTGTATATAATTAATGAATTGGCTGTGTTAGAACATAGGACAACCTTGCCAAAGGTGCCCTCGCCCTCCACATATGTGTCAGATACAACATGCATCATGGTTTCTCTACACACCACAAAGTCCTCCTTTGGGACAGAGGAGAACTCTCTGGAAGAGGAACCGTCTGTTGAGCACAAACAGCTGGAGGAGAGAATGAGAGACAGGGTATTTATTCACATCTTATCCATCTATCTTGAAATGTGATACATTTAAAAAGTGGGCTTGCTGCTGGATTTGTAATTGTTTTGACTTAACAGAATAAAATATCAATCAATAAAACCAAGAACAATGAACTCTGCATCCATGTAAATGAATGCCCCTCAACAGTGTTGACTCTCTCACTCTAATCAAATCAAATGTAGTTATTCTCAGAAATACTCTCAAGAAAGCAATTAGACATTTTCACACAAGCCGTAGTAAAATCCCAAAGGCACCTTGATGAATTCAATTACAGCATAAACCGTAATGGACACCGTTTCATAATATACACATTTTATGATCTATCTTGTATCCCTGATTTCAACCGAATAACAAGATGCAGCAATAATTTAAATCCACACTAAATATATTACAGAATTCATTATTATTAAAGAATGGCACATGACTTGTAAAAAATGAGTTGTAGTTCACAGCATTTATTATAATACCAAATACAGAGCGAAGTAAACATTGCTCTGTATGATTCTCTGAGAAGTAAACATTGCTCTGTATGTTTCTCTGAGATTGTAGCTGCTTATATCAGTGGAGTAAAGGTTTTTTTTGGCTATTAGCATATATGGTGACATTGATAGCCTAATGTCACCATACTTAAAGGGCCGGTCCACCATTGTAACACATTGAGCCTTTATTTGGGGTAGTGGGAATGAGAAATGTTAGTTGTGTCTGGTATGTCAATATGTACTCGGTATTATGCTTTATTATATTTCTGGGTTTGTAACAGTCCACTTCACTGTGAACCAATTCTTCATGTTTAGACTATGAGGGCAGAGTGACCATCTTATCTGTTATCCTTCAGACGCCTGTAAGGTTTCTCCAGCCCAAGGTGTAATGTCTCTTCCCCCAAACAGTAAATGTGAACTACTGTATAAACGTGTACCTCTTGTGTAGGCCTTGTACCTGCTTCACCTTACTCAGCGACATTCTTCTGCTTCTCCAAATACTCAGACACTGTCGTCTTGTGGTTGCTGAGCATGTGATTCTGGATGGGCCGCATACCACTTGTTGATGATACTGTACAAATATGTGTCAACAACCTGAATAAATGAGAAGCATTGTGATTTTAAACAGTACCTACCCACTGTCTTGGTCACTTTGTTTCCTGGATGTCCATAAGCTTCCAGGGTTGGAGGAAAGATGGATGACTCCATCCCAATAGACATCCGAGAAAAACATCACAACAAGAAAATGTTAATGTTAAATATAATCTGCCTAATTAGATTTGTATCAAATATGTAGGCGGCCTATACCAATGTAGAAAAATTATGCAAAATAAGTAATATGGTAGGCAGAATTAGGTATCTATTTTATAAAAAATGGAATCCCACCAATAGAGAGGTATTTCCTATGATGGAGAGGAATGTGTCTTGAATCTTTCTGCCATGGAATGTGAATCTTTCTGCCATGGGGTGTGCATACCTTTATCTATTGGGTCCTAGTCTGACCCAACATGGTTACTGGGTTAGCTCCCTCATTTCTGTTTGCATTCAAATGTGTGCTTGCAGACTACGAGTAGCCATGCAATCAATCAGACCATGAGACAAAGCGGAGGATCTTTGCTGATCAGAGTGTTGTGGTAATGGCTAGTACAATGCTAAACACACACACACACACACACACACACACACACACACACACACACACACACACACACACCTCGTTCCATGGGTTGGAAAGTGAAGCGATGGGAAACACGGGGAGCAAGGGTTCAGGAGAGGGACGGTGGGCGGAAAGGGATAGTGTGTGTGTGTGTGTGTGTGTGTGTGTGTGTGTGTGGGGGGGGGGGGGGGGTTGTTGAGAGCAGACCAGAGCAGAACTGACAGCTCAGCGTTGTTAGATGCTATATTTGCCCCCCCCCCCCATCTGATCTGATTAGCGGACAGCTTGGTGGTCCCAGCTAAGCAGACGTATCCCGCGGCTCATTTCAGACAATGTCACTCACCCTGGGTGACGTTGTCATCAGAGCCCGCCTTTACATTGACCCTCTGTGGTCTCACATCAAGACATTTTTTCAGTGTATCTTCTCGGTAAGATTGATGCAAAATTGCTCACTGACATTTACGGGATTAAAAGGCGCCGTTTGGTACGTTCAGTCGTATTTCCATAAGGGCCTTGTTATAACAACGCAGCGGCATGACAGAAATGCCCTTTCGAGACTTTTACTCCAAACAGTTGTTGGACTGTTTTGCCACAAGTAATTAGAGCGCCACCTTGCGCGGTGTGTGACTAAATCAATGATCCGGTCACGACGAGGCCGCTGTAATGGGCTCGGACCACATGAAATGCAAGGGAAGTGTCGAGGCAGCAAGGTTAAGAAGTGATCCATACTAAAAAGGCTGCTGAGAGAGACAGAGATAGAGAGAGAGAGAGAGAGAGAGAGAGAGAGAGAGAGAGCGAGAGCGCGAGAGAGAGAGAGAGGGGGCGTTTGAGGGGAGCTGGAGCGTCTTAGGGTCCAGAAGCTCTCTCTTGCTGTCTCGTTATCGCGCTCTCTCTCTCTGTCTGTCTGTCTGTCTGTCTGTCTGTCTGTCTGTCTGTCTGTCTGTCTCTCACTCTCACTCCCTCTGTCTCATTCTCACTCTCTCACTCTCTCGCTTTCCCTCTCTTCTTTTGTATTTATGCAATTGTGTTCATTCATTCATTTTTAATATGTTGAATTGATTTTTTGATGAGTAAGTTGTTTGGAAGCGTTGTATAACATAGATAAATGTGGTTTGAAACGTAACTCTCTCTCTCTCTCTCTCTCTCTCTCTCTCTCTCTCTCTCGTTAGGGCAGATAAGAAGGCATGGTGTGATGGGAGTGCAGGTGGCTGCCAGTCCAATGGTGCTGGACGTCGTGATGTCAGCTAGCTCTCTCTCTCTCTCTCTCTCTCTCTCTCTCGGAGCTGGGTAAGGTGAGTATAAGGCTTGTGGATGTTCTTCACGTCTCTCGAGAGTCAGGGCCCAGAGGGAGATGGAATGATTATTTTTAGGAAGTGTGGTGCAGTCCTCTACGTGATCCTGTGTGTGTCTGTAGGTGGTTGTGGGTGTGAGTTGTTATGGGTGTGTGCTTGTGTGTGAGGGGGGCAGTGTATGAGTGGCTATACGTGTATTGGATATGTGTGTATATTAGTATGTCTCTGGGTGTGCGTGTGTGTATCATTGTGTGTGTGTGTGTGTTGGGTAATGTGTATGTGTGTGTGTCTGTGTGCAGGTGGTGTGTGTATATACTGTATATATGTGTGTGTGTGTGTACATGTACTACTGTTTGTGTGTGTGTGTGTGTGTGTGTGTGTGTGTGAGTGTGTGTGTTTTGTTTGATCTGTCAGAGTGCCTTGGCTGGATGCTGATGCTGACTGTGTGGTTGTGTTGACACATATCAGTGACATGATGTCAATATGTGATGAGAACAGGATATTACTTGTGTTTACTACGTGTGTGTGTGTGTGTGTGCTTGTGCGCGTGCATGTGCTTGTGCGTATGTGAGTGGGAGTGTCTGTGTTCTTGTGTGTGTGCGTGTGTGTGTGTGTGTGTGTGTGTGAAGTCAAGCGTGTGGTGGTCAGATTGCAGCCATGTCAAACTCAGTCAGGGTAGTTTATCCAGGCAGGAGATGAAACATATCCTGTCATTACTCCCAGCAACCCACCTCTCACCTCTCTCTCTCTCTCTCTCTCTCTCTCTCTCTCTCTCTCTCTCTCTCTCTCTCTCTCTCTCTCTCTCTCTCTCTGTCTCTCTTTATCCGTGTGAGTTTGTCTCCACAAGAGCACCAGTATACTGGTGCTGGAGTGAGTGACTGCGTGTGAGAAATGTACCATTTGTTATCTCTCTGTGTACATGTTTTTGTGTGTGTGTGTGTGTGCGTGTGTGCGTGCACGTTTTACATGTGTATGTGCGTGTGTAGTGCAGCGTGGGATTGCGCATGTGTGTCCCCCGCAGTTTTTCTGCGTCTTTCCTCATATTTCAAACTCTTATCTCTGAGACTGACAGAGATGGAGAGAGAGAGAGAGAGAGAGAGAGAGAGAGAGAGAGAGAGGGAAATGGAAGATGAGTGAGAGAGAGCAAGAGAGATAGAGAGAGAGAGAGAGAGAGAGAGAGAGAGAGAGAGAGAGAGAGAGAGAGAGAGAGAGAGAGAGAGAGAGAGAGAGAGAGAGAGGAGAGAGAGAGAGAGAGAGAGTGAGAGAGGAGCAGAGAGAGAGAGAGCAAGAGAGAGAGAGAGAGAGAGAGAGAGAGAGAGAGGATGGGGGGGGGGGGGCAGTTCTGTTGATATTCATTAACAGAACTGCCCCCCCCCCCCCCCCTTAGAAGCTAGTGGGGAACGACAAAAGAGAAGGGAGGGCAATAAAAGAGAAGGGGGAGGCGAGGAGAGAGAGGGAGAGGGAGGACTAGGTGTCAGAAGTAGGAGGGGGCATGGAGGAGAGGGAGCCACAGAAGGAGAGCTGATTGGATTGGAGAGTAGAGACGAGGACGTATGGACTGTACTATTGAGCAAGCAGAGCGAGAGAGAGAGAGAGGGGAGAGAGAGAGAGAGAGAGAGAGAGAGAGAGAGAGAGAGAGAGAGAGAAAGAGAGAGAGAGCGCGTGCCGGAGAGAGAGGTAGAGCGACAGAGGGAGAGTGAGAGAGACAGAGAGAGAGGCAGCGGGGAGGGTGAGTAAGTGAATGCAGTTTGCGGTCGCGTGTTGCGGAATCACAGCCACGTCCACGGGCGAACGGGAAGGAGCAGGACCTGAATCAACAAATGGAGAGGAGGGAGGAGGAGGAGAGAGGAGGAGAGGGAGAGGGCAGGATCTATACGGAGCGCACATGAAAGGAAAGAACATAGAAACGGGGAGGAGAGCGGAGGAGAACCTGTCTCCCTCACGTCCTTCTAATCTTGCCATCTGACTCCGCTGCAAATAACCCCCCCCCCCCCACCCACCCACCCCATCCCACCATACCCGCCCCCCCCCCACACACCCCCTTGACTCAACCCACCCCCCACCAGCACCACCACCCACCCCCCCCCCCCCCCCACCCCCCCCCCAAGAGGGAGAGCAGAGAAAAAAAAAGCAGAGAGGCGACAATATAGGAGAGCAACTCATTTGTTTTCTGCCAACCGTGGCGATCCGAAGCGCCGGGCGTCTTGTGGAGGTCTGAGCTGAGGTACAATAAGGATTGATTTGCCGGCTGGATTCGTCAGGAGCTGTGGTGGTTTGTTCAGTAAGTATTCTGTGTAGGCTGAGCCTGGGTGGATGTATATGAGCGGTGTGTGAATGTCAATGGACACCTCTGGCTTGTTCTTACTTTAGCCAATGCCCAGTGCGATTTTTCCTTCTTTTTTTTTTTCTTGTTGTGCGTTTTCACAAGGAGAAAGAGAGGGAGGAATTATAAAAGAGCAGAGGTGAATATGTGTGTGTGTGTGTGTGTGCACGTGTGTGTGTGTGTTTTCCGCTGTTCGCTCAGTCCCTAGTACCTGCACCGTTTTTTTAGGACTACCACACTGTGTGTGTGTGTGTGTGTGTGTGTGTGTGTGTGTGTGTGAATGCGTTGGCACGAGCTTGCGTGCATGCTTGTCCTCCACAGTGCTGGAGTGTGTGTGAGTGTGAGCGTGTGTGTGTTTGTGTGTGTGTGTGTGTGCGTGTGTGTGTGTGCTGATAATAGCTGGCCCATTGGTATTCAGTGGAGGGAGCTCCAGGATCCCGGCGCTGCTCCTTTACCCAGGATAGGATCACAGAGCGGGGATTGTGCTCGTCTGTGGAGAGCCCACTGACATGGGTGAGTTTCCTCTCCCCCCCCTGTGTCTCCTCTGGCTCTCACCCCCCCCCTCCCCACCTTCGTCCCTCCTGTTTTTACAACCATTTTCATTTATCTTGTTTTGTTATCTGCGCGTCGTCTGCCTCCTGTCTGGGGAGGATGGTCTGCTGCTGTCCTCCATCCCTGGGGTCAGCATCCCTCCCTTCTTCATTTATCATTCCCTCTCTTTGTCACTCTACCTCTCTGTTTGTCTGTCTGTCTGTCTGTCTGTCTCTCTCTCTCTCTGTCCCCTAAGTGCTGTCTATGTCTATGTCTTTGCCTCCCCATGACATTCCTCTTCCCTTCCATCATTCACCAGTTGATCCATCCATCTTCCATCCAACAACCAACCAGCCAGCCTACCGGTTGCGTGTCCATTTTACTGGATTTGGACAAAAACATTATTTTAATTTTCATTCCAATGTGAGGATCTTCTCTCTTTGACTCTCCACCACCACCACCACTGTCCCCCAACCTCCTACCTCCCCCTTCTTCTCTTTCTCCCCCTCCTCTCTCTCTCTCTCTCTCTCTCTCTCTCTCTCTCTCTCTCTCTCTCTCTCTCTCTCTCTCTCACCTGACACGTCCAATCAGACACCAGGGTTTCTCTAGCTCCTTTTTTCTGGTTCTTCCGTCTGCCTTGTGTCCTATAGACAGGAAGTGCATGACGTCCATGCGCTTCCTACGTGCACAATCATGTGTGCTGTCGCCTGCTGTAACCGCCATTGCTGGCGGTTACAGCAGGCCAGAGGTGAGTGTTGGTGAACGATGTGGTGGAGGGGTGGGAACAGAAGGTTATGAGCTATAGATCAATGGATTTTTATTGCTTTAGGCATGACAGCTGTGACCCATAACCACACACACACACACACATGCATCGAGACACCGAGGGACTGCCAATCATGGGCTCCAGTGTGTATGTGTGTGTGTGTCGCTCTGTGTGACATGGCTTGGCTGTGTCAATTGTCACCCACCCACATCTTCTCAGACACACAATGCAGAATATATTAATGGTGTCAACAGGTTTGTGTACAAAGATACACATACATATACACACATATGCGCATTACACACACACACACACACACACACACACACACACACACACACACATTCACACAAATATGTTACACACACACACTCACACACACACACAGACACACACACAAACACACACACACACATATACACACACACACTTACATTAAACACACACACAGACACATGCACACTCAGCGTTAACCAGCCAATGCTCATAGTCTCCTCCTTTGGAGGTTGGGGTATCTGTGGGTGGGGGGGGGTCACAGCTGTCCACAGGACTCCATTGACCACAGCCAATACATGGAGTAGGCCTTAAATGTTCCCTTGAAATGGGCCCTAACCTGCCGCTTGGACTCTGAACCGGGCTGGAGGCCCGTCTGTTCTGGACTGAGTGGAGACGCTTACTGGAGCTATTTAAAGCAATGGTGCAGGAAATTAGCAAATTAGTGTTTATTACTCACCCGTACGTTTTAAATTAGTTTAATGGTTTTACTTAGTTCTAAGAACGAGGCCGCGGATCTTGGATTCAACAGGTTTTCATATTCACGCATAGCAACAACACAAGAAGGCTGATCACCTGCCAGAAATTGACCACATTTGATTTCCCTGCCTGGCAACTGAGTTACAGAGCCTGGTAGTGGCAATCTGAGTTACAGAGATGTGAGCCATGAAGCGGCACCACGGCTGGACTTGGACCGTGAAGCAATTTTGAAAACACAAAACAAACACCTTGTTAGGCTGTGAAATCTGTGTCTTCAGCCAATGCTCATACCACCCACCATCTGCTGTGTACACGCATACCTGTTGGTTTGGCTCTCCATTAGTTCGGGTCTAATGGGAACCTGAGTGAGACAGCTCATGTCAGACACTGTGATGATGAGGAAGTCATCACACTGATGCAAAGCCACATGTATCTCTGTATCTCTGTATCTCTGTATCTCCGTGTCTCTCTCACTGTCTGCTGGGGATTAGAGGGGAGGAAGAGTAGGAGAGACACCATATGAGATTGGGTGACAAGAATAGGAGAAGGTCTCAGAGAGTATGTTTGTGTGCGTGTGTGTGTGTGTGTGTGTGTGTGTGTGTATGCGAGTGTGTGTATACAAGTCTATGCGTGTGTGTCTTTATCTGTGTATGTGCTGTGTGTGTGTGTGTGTGTATGCGTTTGGGTCTTTGTGTGTGTGTGTGTGTGTGTGTATGTGTGTGTCTTTATCTGTGTGTGTGTCTGGTGTCTGCAGGTAATGCTGGCAGGGGAGTAGAAACGCTAAAGGAGCAAAGCGAGAGGTGAGAGAGAAGAAGGTGTGGAAGGCAGAGGAAAGAGAGAGCAAGAGAGAGAGAGAGAGAGAGAGAGAGAAATACAGAGAGAGGGGTAGAGAGACACCGAGACAGGTAGAGAGAGAGAGGGCGAGAGGGAGAGAGAGGGAACACAAACAAGCAGCAAAGTCAAGTTGCAGGAAGAGTGACAAGGACGGAGTAGACAGCAGGACGACAGGCAGGGAGGAGTGTGACACGGGGGAGAATGACGTGCACGATAAGAGAGAGTGACACAAATGTCACCGTCCTAACCTTTCACGCACTCTCACACTCTCCCTCTCTCTCCCTCTCTCTTTCTCTCTCTCCTCCTCTCCTTTTCACTCTGTCGCTTTTTCTTCTGTATTTCAGTTCCCAAGTCTTGTCGAGAGATGGACTCCGATGGTCAATCGACACGGAGGCACTCGTCTTTCGACCACTAACTGATGATTCTTGTACGGAGAAACACACCCGTCGTCATTTTTGAGCGGCTGAGCGTGGACAACACCATCTAAAGGAGGACATACCGAAAAGCGAAAGCAAAAAAACGTCGGGGAAACTGTTGCAGTGCCGAGAAGAAACCACCTGTACCACCTGCCATATTTGGACATCCCGTTGATCACGTGACATGACCTCCTTAGATGAGGTGGAGCTAGATGGTCATGATGGTTGAGCAGCAGCATGGCCTATTCAGACACACCCAGGGTCCTCCGTCTGATTTCTGGTCCAAATGGAGGGACTTTTGTGCTCGCTTCAGAGTTTGCTCCATTTTTCCAGATTGGCTCATGGGCGAGTAATTGATGCAGGACTGTTGTACTCACTTCAGAGTTTGCTCCATTTTCAAGATTGGCTCATGGGCGAGTAATTGAAAAATACACCCTTGGGAGAGTTTATTATTTCTTTGTTATTTTTTAAAGATAATGGGCTTCCTTTTTTGAAAAAGAAACCCCTTTCAAAACACCTTTTGTCGTCCTCAATTTTTCCATCTCGGTTATGGAGAAATATATTATGAAGCAGCTCCATCTCTACCTGACCCACCCTAAGTGACCGAGAGAGAGAGGGAGAGAGAGAGAGAGAGAGAAGGGACAGACTGTCCAGAATAGATAACCAGCAGAGGAACTGAGAAGTGGGCAAGCAACATAGAGCCCTCGATTGAAAAAAAAACGGGCGAGAGAGAGAGAGAGCGAGAGAGGGAGAGAGAGGGAGAGAGAGAGAGCATTACCTGGGATTGGTAGTAACATAGTCTTGGTGACTCAGTGTCTTCCCTAATTGGGCCGTGTTGTTGTTGCTGGGGGCGCTGGCACCATGCGCAGGGGTTGTGGGGAGGCCGCGTAACACGCCACACACCAGACAGAGCACTTGAGCTCCTGAGCAAGGTTAAGTACCCCGCCGCTCCCCGCCACGGCATAAAGCCCGGCCCGTGGTGGATTTTCAACACGGGGCTTGTGTTTACATGCAGTGTGTGAATCCGGGTGGAGGAGGAGGAGGAGGAGGAGGAGGAGGAGGAGGAGGAGGAGGAGGAGGAGGAGGAGGAGGAGGAAGAAGAGGCGTGCTGACTGACAAGCGAGCGGCAAGGCTGCTAACGCTGCGAACCCGCGGAGGGAAGGAGGTTCCGGTAGGCTCCGGCGTTCCCGCTGTCAAGACACACAACGCCACCGAGACGTTTATTGCCGGCAGAGTAGGCAGAATAAGAAGTGTGCAACTTGTGTGAGCGAGGCTTTGCACGTCACTCCCGTCAGTGCGTGTGTTTGTGTGTGTGTGTGTGTGTGTGTGAAAGCGAGAGACAGGCAGACGGAGGTACAAGAAAGACTGTGAGACGGGCTTCCCTCTCCGTGAGAAGCTCTTGGAGTCAGGGAACACTCGCATCAATTAAAAGTACCAGCCCTCCTTCCCGACTGGAGCATCTCCTCTGCCACATTAAAATACAGAGGGGTAGGAAGAAGGGGAAGGCAGGCACAGGTTAGAGAAGGACAACGGTGGGGGGGGGGGGTAGAGATAGAGGGAGACAACGAGGCAGAATAGAGAGAGGTACGGAGAGAGGTGAGAGAGAGAGAGAGAGAAAGGGAGAGAGAGACTCGGAGTACAGGAATAGAGGGAGAGCGCAGCTGTCAGAAATCATTTCCGCCTTTTCTGTTCTATCATCATCTGGCGAGGAGGTCCAGGGTTTTTTTTTTTTTCCCTCTGTTTTTTTTTTCTTTTTTTCTTACAGACAACGACATATTTTGGCTTACAGGTATTCCCTCAACCGCAGTGGAAAGCAAAGGAGGAGGCGGAGGAGGAGGAGGGGAACAAAGAAACTGAGGGAAAAAAGAAACGATAGAAAGAGAAAGAAAGGAGGCCTATTTCTTGTATTGACATTTTTTTTCCTCTCTCTTTCAAACCACATATTTATCCCCCCTTCACAAGTTTGTTTTTTCGATCCCAAGGCCGATGAGAGTCCAAGGCCTATTTTCCCGCGTTTTCTGCAGCAGGCTCTATGTATTCTGCTGTGGTAGCGTGTAATCACCTGTGGCTTCGTCGTGTGTTCCCACCATCTTGCTGAAGGATTACACCTCTCTAATCTCACGCTGCAACACATTGGAATCCTCCCCATTCGGCCAGCATCACGTCTGTGGACATATTGTGAAAACGATTAAGAAAAAAAAAAACAACCTTTTTCTTGCTTTCCCGCCAACGGACGCCGCCCCTTCCCCTGCTTCCTCCTCAACGACCGGAGCATCGGACCTAAAGGGGTTAGGCAGCGCCTGCCGCCGCGGCCACCTGCAGCTCCCGGTCCGCTGTCCACCGCCACCGGAGCCTGGGTCCTCATGCCCCCCCCCGCCCCCCGCTGACGGGCCTCAACACGGAGACGTATGGCCCAGCCCCTCTGACATCGTCTGACTCATTCTGTAAGTAGGACACTCTGTCGCCGGCTCGCAATCATGTGTCGGTTCACATGTGCAATGTTTCATGTGAGTCATTACCGTGTGTGTGTGTGTGTGTGTGTGTGTGTGTGTGTGTGTGTGTGTGTGCGCGTGTGTGTGTGCGCATGTGTTCAGTTCATATGTGCTCCAGAGCCTGTCTTTCTGCAAGCCATGGGGTTTTTTTTGGTGGCGTCTTCAAAGTAGAGCGGATCTGCTCCTCTACTGCTGCTTCGGCTTCAGGCAGTTTGAGTTTCTGTGTGTGTGTGTGTGTGTGTGTGTGTGTCTTCAGTGTGTGCAGGGGGTGGTGTGTGCTTGTGCGTGTGTTTTTGTGTTGAAAAACAAGATTGTGATCTTGCAGCCAAGTACAACAGCTATGATGACAGAAAGCAGGCAAAGGGGGTGTCTTTGTGTGTGTGTGTGTGTGTGTGTGTGTGTGTTCTTGCATGTGGGCTTGTGCTTGCCTATATATTGGACCTGAGGTTAATTTGAACTAATTAGTGGTGGTAAGTATTTTTTGCTTCTCAGAGCAGTTTTTGAGTTCTCTGTCAGTACGTACCCGCATTGAGAGAGAGAGAGAGAGAGAGAGAGAGAGAGAGAGAGAGAGAGAGAGAGAGCGTGCGTGCGTGCGTGGGTGTGTGGGTGTACGTTTGTGTTTTATGTGTGGGCTAACAAGCTGATGAGAATTGACTTCTATTCTCCCTTTTATAGTTGTCCTTAGTCTCTCTGGCTTTCTTCAGTCCATCTAGCTTGTTTCCATGTGCTATTACAACGCCCCCTTCCCATGTCTCTATCGCCCACATGCTGCCTTGGATCCAGCACTCCGGCAGGCCACAGTGTCCTCCATGTGTAATTACAAAGCCCATCCATCTAAGCAGTCTCACATACATTCCCACACTCACCTGGTCTCAAATACACATCCTTATACACTCCCATAGTCTCCCTGTTAAACATACACATCCTTATACACTCCCATAGTCACCCTGTTAAACATACACATCCTTATACACTCCTATTTGCCTAGTCTCACATATACATCCCTATATACTCCCATAACCACCCTGTTAAACATACACATCCTTAAACACTCCCATATTCACCCTGTTACCGTACACTCACACCAGAAGCGACATGCAGCGGCAAAGCTTCCGGAAGTCATTAATTTCTAATGAGAGATGGCGACGAGGTGCAAAGGACAGCGACGTGACGCGATGCGATCTCTGAGGATAGGCGATAAGCAATGTTCAACCGATTTAAACTTTATCCCAAAAAATTAGCTGCAACACGATAATGTACTTCCGCTGATCCGCCCGCTAAAAAAACCCTAAACAAACCCTGGACTTTGGTTCCTAGCAAACTTTTTGGTTTCTACCAAATATGTTTTCCCAAAATGGAGGAAAGGCTTATTGTTGCGGTAGCTGGCTTCCCCGTGCTGTACGAGTTACAGAGACTTAAAAAGAACATGTTTGATTGTTGATTGTGATTGTTAAGATCCCTGGTGAGGCTCATTACACCACTCCGAGTTTGATTTCTGTTAATGTAAAGTTCTCGTGGAGACCCTATAGCTTGATTAAAACTCAGGAAAGCCCAAAAGCGACAGCATTCACTTTTGTGGTGAGCTAGAAGCGACAGCTCTTTGGTGATTGAGCATACAGATTAAATTTAATTAAATCACTTCTGGTGTGAGTGTACGGTTAAACATACACATCCTTCTACACTCCCATAGTCTCCTGGTTAAACATACACATCCTTCTACACTTCCATAGTCTCCTGGTTACACATACACATCCTTCTACACTCAAATAGTCTCCTGGTTAAACATACACATCCTTCTACACTCCCATTGTCTCCTGGTTAAACATAAACATCCTTCTACACTCCCTTTGTTAACCTTGTTAAACTCTCCTACAAAGGCAAACTGCAGTATCTACGTCAAGAGTGAAACTGAGAAAAATGGCTTCAATGTTTTTTTACTGTCCAGCCAATTGTGTTGTAAGTAGATAAGTCGCAATACTAACCTATGACCCCAAAAATGCAGATACTGCGCCCTGCATTTGTATTACTATGATTTGCTATGTAGGAAATACAATGGCAATACAACAGCAAAGTGCAGCAACTAGTGTTTCAATTCAGATATGTTGGACTTGGAATATGTTTTTAATTTGTTACTACATTGTTTCTGTTTCTAGCCTAATTGATTTTCTTAGATGTCTGTGGGTTTTAAAAGATTAGATTATGAGATTAAAAAAATGGAATATCCACTTAAATTAAGTTAAAACCAAGATAAGGCCTACATATTATCCTCCTCATCTCAATCATTATCATCTTCAGCAGCTTCATCTCCATCACTTCACTGCAGACCGCAGTATCTGCAGGGGAAACTGCAGTTACTGCGGTCTGCCTTGGTTTTTAGTCTGATTTTGTAGTTAGGCTACTACAATTTGTAAACCTTTTTTTCTCAAAAAATTGAGAAAGATTGAACCAATATACTTTGTCATAAGATAAAACATATATCCACAAGTACATTTTGAGTCATAACTCAATTTCGCCAAAAGCTGTAGATAGGCCTACCATAAAATTACGACCATAAATAATCATATATGGTCACAAAACATCCCCTTTAACGCCACTGGAAATGAAATAGGCCCAGACAATTACATTGTTGATGAAATGGAAGAGGGAAAAGTATAATCCAAAGCAAAAATAAAGAAAATAGATTTATCACAGAGTGAGATATAAGATCTTGTGACAGAAGTGTAATCAGAGTAGAGGACACTTTTTGGTACACTTTCTGCCGTGCTCTCTTCTAAACTACATAATGTGGCATGGGGTCAACAGAGTGTCCCCCTACCTCTATCCCGCACAGCAGCCGATCAGAGGTCAAAAGTCGTTTGACCTAAAATCAACCACTATAGAAGAGTGTTCGCTTATTAGAGTGACATTAGCCAAACTGGTGGGCAAAGGATTAAAGCTGACCAAGTCTAGAGATTGCCAGCATCATTAGCGAGGGCATTCCCTTTCTGTTTGCGTAATTTAATTCATTGTCGCTCCTTTGATGACTGGTAATGTCGGATTGGAAGTCCCTCCTTAGGCTATATCGATCTATTGTGCAGCAGCATATGGAAACATTGAAACTGAATGCTACTGTGTGTATAAAGTGATGATACCGTCAAGGACTGCAGGCATTAAACAGCTTAGCGGGGGCTGGGAAACTCCTATACTGAAACGTGCCAGTTGCCAAAAACCTGAGGGGATGAGAGGACTTGGACACCACCAAAAAGTTGGGGTGTCTGAATACACCCTACCTTCTTCTTATGAAGCCCGCAGCCCCCACCACATCCTCTAACAACGCTAGATCAGCCCGCACCACATCCTCTAACAACGCTAGATCAGCCCGCACCACATCCTCTAACAATGCTAGATCCACTATTTCAAGTGCACTCATGCAGCTGCTATAATGTTATGTAATGTAATGACATGACTTAAATTAGTAATACGCAGCATAGTCGAATAAATTAGATCAACTGGCAATTATCATATCATACTTGGTACAATTATTGTATACTTTAGGCTTGGCCGACATCAATTGCACAATGCATTAACACAATGAATTGTATGGGTTGCTGTATGGAGTTAGTCAAAGGCATTTACTGGTCACATTTGCAATTCCTATCTGGTAATTTTCCTATTCACTCTACTGTTTACTGTGCGTATGCATGGTCAGAGCTTTGCATACATTTACCCCCGATCACACGCTCTCAAGCCAAGAACAATCTACAAATTCCACGTTTTCTCTAAAAACGTTGTACGCATGGTTTTAAACATACACATCCTTATACACTCTTATAGTCACCCTGTTAAACATACACTTCCTTATACACTCTTATAGTCACCCTGTTAAACATACACTTCCTTATACACTCTTATAGTCACCCTGTTAAACATACACATCCTTATACACTCCCATAGTCACCCTGTTAGACATACACATCCTTATACACTCCCATAGTCACCCTGTTAGACATACACATCCTTATATACTCCAATAGTCACCTAGTCTCACACACACATCCTTATATACTCCCATAGTCACTGGGTGCCCCACACCGGAAGGGTACTCAATCAAGATGGTCCCTTCAAACAGACCAATGAACTGTGAATAAAGCCATTACACAAACTCCCGCTACAGGGTGCATGGCCGGGGGGGGGCTAGGATGAAGAACACAGCCAGGCAGAAAGATGTGATGATAGAGGTGTGTGTTTATGTGTGTGTGTGTGTGTGTGTGTGTGTGTGTGTGTATAAATGTGTGTATGTACATGTGCGTGTGTGTGTGTATGTGTGTGTGTTAGTATGTGTCTTGGCAGAGCAGTCAATGAAAGGGGGAGAGACACGACCAGCGTGCAGACATGGGCAAACAATAAACCAACGGACAAAAAGAGAGGGAGAGAAAATTAGAGCGAGACACACCAGAGGGATGTGGACTGTGAATGTGGCGATAGAGAAAGAGAGCGAGAGAGAGCGAGAGCGAGAGAGAGAGAGAGAGAGAGAGAGAGAGAGAGAGAGAGAGAGAGAGAGAGAGAGAGAGAGAGAGAGAGAGAGAGAGAGAGAGAGAGAGAGGAGAGAGAGAGAGAGAGAGGGGAGGGAGGGAGGGAGGGAGGGAGGGAGGGGAGGGGAGGGAGGGTGGGTGGTGTGTGTGTGTGTAGAGCAGTAAAAGACTTCTGCTCTGTGGGGGCACTCTGGCCGGGGCTTAGCTGACAGGCTTTTGTTCACTGTGTTGGTCAGCTCGACAGAATTAAGATTACTAAATAATACGATTACCGCAGCTGCACTCTGATAACACTCTGCCGCCCAACGGCGCCTTTTGTGGCGCTCATGAAGCCCAGGCAGGACAGGCTGTGGACGGCGTCTGTCTGGCGATGCAGACATCAAGAGTCAACGCTTCTCTCAAAGCCAGGCTTCTCCTCTCTGCTCATCCAGTGTAGACACTTATTAAGAGAGGTTGGGGTGACAGCTGATAGTTCACCACAGCCATCTGTGGCCATCTCCTCACCACTTGCCCCCCCCCCCCCCCCCCCCCCCC